>VALG01000339.1:0-23753 GCA_009835305.1 Ipomoea purpurea
GCTCCCTGTAGTAGAGCTTGATACAGTGGGTCGGACATGGTTTTTCTCTTGCTTTGCTCAAGAAGAATGATTGGGAAATTGGGCATAATGGATGTCAAGTCTGGCTTTTTCTGAATGGTTTTCTTGAAGAAGAAAGTATATTTTGAGCAACCTGCAGGATTCTTGAAAGAAAGGGAGCGAAAATAAGATGTGACAGTTGAGAAAAGCCTTGTATGGCTTAAAGCAAGCGCGTAGGCGGTGGTATGTTGCATTGACTCATACTTTTGTTGAAAGTGGTTTTATGAGGATGTCCCTGCGATGAACGACCCTGTTTGTATGTCAAATGCAGGAGTCTGGTGATGATTGTGTTTAATCTGTCGTGTATGGTTGATGATCTGGTTTCTTACTGGATGAACAGACTTGAAGCTGAATCTCAGAATTTTTTTGCAGGGAGGCAGCTCATTAAGAGGTTTTGAAATGACTGATATGGGTCTTATGTTTACTTTCTTGGCTTAGGTTGTTCAGATGGAGGGTGGAAGTCTGTAGTTTCACAGGAAGAAGGTATGCGGCTGGATATTTTGAAAGAAGTCAAAATGGAAAACTCCAAACCATTGTGCGACTGCGCGTTAGCTGAAAAAGTTAAAAGTGCCAAAGATGATGGGTGGGGGTAAGGAATGGTGGAAGGTTACAAGGGCTTATTAGAGTTTAATTTGAAGTCTGGAGGTATCTGGTGGCAACGAAGGCCAGAAGTATTCTTTTGGAGTTGGAAGTACTTAGCAGATCAGTGAGAACCAAGAAGAATACATTGGGCTGCAGCAAGGAGCGAATCTGAGATTATGTGGAATGGTACGAGGAATGGATGGACTTTTTAGCTTACTTAGATGAAGCTGTGGAACTGTTGGGAGACACAGACAGTGATTGGGCTGGAGATGTTGAGACTTAGAAAACATCGTCAGGTATGCCAATTACAATATCTGGTTCGGCCAGATTTCTGTGGTTTCAAGAGAGAGCAGAGCAGGGATGTGTAGCACCTTTCACACCGCAGAAGCAAGAATGTATAGTTGCAGCCAGGCAAATCTTGGTACCAAGCAGTTGGCTGAGAGAAGAGTTTTGGGGAATTTCTACAACACACAAGAAGCACCTAAGAGCTGATTTGTTTGGACAAACAAAATCAGCAATATGCGTGTCCAAAGAATCCAGTTCTTGTTCGATGTCGCGCAACAAAACACCATTTGATATCAAGGATACAAACCCGATCAGAGGAGTTGGTTGTTGAGAGAAACAGAGATCAACAGTTGAGGTATTGTTCAAGTGAATGTGCAAGTGGTGCAGGATACTGTTACGAAGCCGTTGGAAGACATAGACATTGTCTCAAGAGGGTGTGGAAGAAGGAAATTGAGGATGACCAAGTTATATCCAAGGTGTTTTAAAGGACGGGGTTGCAGTGTATAATAATAATATGTATGGTATAATTATTAAACCAAGCAAGTAATGAATAATTTAGTTAATGTTGTTATAATGGGTGTGGGTCATGCACGTTGTATGTGAATGAGTGGCCGTGTAGATTATAGCATGTGACATGGAGCATTAGCTTCGCTAATTATTAGCTTCATTAGTATAAATATTGTGGTTTGTATCATTTGTTAGATTCATCGGCCTTCAAATAATGCATGGTATGTCGATTCCTCTCTCTCTCTCTCTATATAAATGATAATATATAGAAGTATATTGGTATATTTAAAGTAAACATGATTATTATGATTATATTATATTAATATATATTATATTAAAATATTATATTTAATAAATATGAGAATTTAAATTATATTTTCTTTGTAATTTTTTATTTAATTTCTTCCAAAAAGTTGAACCCCATCCCGACAGAGCATTTGGGAGGATGTAAATCATGGTAACTCAACTGAACATAAAACCACAGAGACTAGACCTTTGCTTACTACGCACAAGGAGCCCCCCCCCCCCCCCCCCCCCCGCCCTCCTTTCACTTTTGAGAGTGACTCTCACACCTGCTCCTGTGAGAACTCGATCCCCTGGTCATTCTTCCAACTTGTTCATCTTCGTATAACCTATTAGAAAAATTTAGAAAGATAATAATAAATGAAAAAAAAATCAATCGGTAGTGATCCCCGGCCCTCAATCGTTATGCTATGGCAGCCTGGCTAGCAGTGATATTGTGGAACTGGGTTAAACGTCCGTTAGGTGGGCACAATTACAGTCTACTTCTCATTTTATTTCTCTATTTCTTTTTTTTTCTAACTATATTTTTAAAATTAAATGTAGTCAATGCAAGTAGAACCGGCTTCTTTATCTAGGATACCACACCGCTAATGCGGCATGTTCATAATTTTAGTCACGTATAAGTCAGAATTGTAAATTTCGCTTGATATAGCAATACTCAAAGCTCTATGTTCATAATTCCATAAACTGTACATGATCATACTGCCAATGAACTGTACATTCTAACGATCAGGCTGTGTTTCTTACAAAAGTAACCAGCTTGTCTATATAATATCAACGTTATATCTAGTATCGATCGCCCCACTTTTTTCATATCGACGTCATATACATGGTGGAGCGGTTGACTCAATTCTTATGAATGTCTCTATTGGTACGGTGTTTCTACTTCTAGTATTAAACCTATTGTATTGCAGAACAGCATAAATCATGTGACCATGAATTCTATTTGTTCGCTGACAAGTGCTCGTTTGTCCTGATTATCACATTTTAGAATTCCAGCTAGCAAACGAGATGGGAATAGACCATTACATCATGAAATTCACCGTGATATATACAAAGTTGTTCACATACTTCTACAGGTAGCAAATATACACCTTGCAAATAAAACTGTAGATAACATTCTCAATACATAATCTGCGGTTCTGGCTATAGTTGAATCACCGTTTTTGCTACCTATTTATCATATATTGCTCTTTTCGATGCATAATAAACTGTCTTATCACTTATCTTTCCATTAGAGGTTGCTCGGTGAGTGTTTCGATAATTTGTATAACTTCGTCTCACTATCTTGTGTAAACCCACTTTACTCCAATCGGCGTCTTTCGCAGGGAAGGTAAATCTGTTAACTCCCACGTACCATTCTTCTCAATTGGCACGTATCTCGCTCATCCATTCGCCGTTGAAACAATGAGTGTTTCTGGTAGCAGCCTCCTCAAAGGAGTTAAAAGGGATGCAGCAAGTCATGCAAGAGAGAAATTGAGACAATCTCTTCTCAGACAGGTCAGTAGTCATTGACCCAAGAGAGCTATGCACTATATGGTTGAATCTGCTATATCAGCAATCAGTAGTGCAAGGTTCAGTGAAATTTCAGACGTCCGTGTCCGATAATTTCGAGTTAACTTACATTGTATGAGAGGTGCACTAAGTTGGTCATTCAATGAAGTTTCCAGTAATTTTACATTGCATAATTTCATAGCTGTACATTCATAAGCTCTACAAACGGAATGGTAGTACGTCGGTTAATGCGAGACAAAATCAATTTTTTTTTTTGAGTAATGTGGAATAGGCGTGGGGGGCGTTTCCTGTAAAAATGAGCAGGTCGTTTTGGACTCGTGTCCACAATGCATTGGTGGACAACTGTCCAGTGAGCGCAGCAGCGGCTGAGATTGCATCCGCAGGAGCCTGCAGCGTATCATCGTTGGTCTGTGTGGAATGGCATGGCATTAAATGACTTGTATGGAATGAAATAGATCTGTGGTGTATGCTTATGCAGTGGGAAAATCAGTACGACCGTTGCTCTAATCTAGAAAAAGGTACAAAGAAAAAGGAGAATGTAGAATGTGCAGAAAGGTTATATTCTACATAGAACCCGTTGGGTCAATCTATTTGGATATTGTTGTAGATGATCGAATGTAAATATTAGTTGTTTAGGAACATTAAATCCAATATAATATATTCATCATGCATGTATCTTCTTGCGCCATAAAGCTGAGCTTCGTAGCGGTTTTGCATGATGTTATTTATTATAGATGTATTTATTAATTATTAATATTTACTGATATATATTGGGTAAAAGGCTAATATTAATTTACTATGAATACTCATCCGATATGTCACGTATATATAGTGTTGTGACCTTTTATGTGTACATAATTGGTAGGAAACCAATTATCAATATATTGCATTATACAATACTAAACAAATTATTTGTTATGCATAGCTCAAAGATAACATTTGTCAAACTTTTATTGCAAGGTCCAGGATAATTTATATGAGTGAAAATGATGAGTAACATTGAGAATATACCCTCGACAGGAATGCTATTAAGCTTAGGATCTAAAATGTTGGAGTCTACTATATATATGTGAGTGAAACTAATGACATATATTAACAAATTCGGTATATCGTGTGTTACATAACGTTCATCGGTAACCTAAAAAATAATCTTGATGGAGGTCCAACATTCAGGTGGCCCCGTCTGACGGAGTGTTATAGTATTAGTGTAGATGTCAAAGTTGAGATTGCACTTTCGTTAGTAGAGAGAGTAAGATAATCGTAAACCATTTTGACTTCAATATAATTGATTCACACAAAGATGGATAGGTAATTAATGGGTTGTGTATAGTAGACAATTGATTCACAATAAGTAGACCTATTTGAGTTGAGAAAAAAGTTATAGGTGGAAGTTTTAGACAAGCACTTATCTCACATTGGTTTGGGAAGAGGCTCTCTCTCATGCGCAGGGAGGATGCAAGTCAAATCTCAAAATGACCCTGAAAAGACTTGACTCGTGTACGCCGGCACCTGTAAGCACGAATGCCGATAATTAGTATGACCGTTTCAAACGTTATAAGAATAAAACATTTTTGTTTCCTCTCTTCCTATGATTTCTCAATTTTTTCTTGAGAAAAAATCTTTCGGCACTTCCAGTAAAACATCGAAGTGCTCGCTTGTTAGGTTGTTTTAGTTCAGCTCCGAAGACTTATTTGTTTGAGTGCTCAAACATTAAGTCGTGATTCATTTTATCATGTGAGACTGATCGGTGCTACAATGCTCCCATCACTCTAGAAAGGTAGCAGATCGATTTTAAGGAAAGTGTGTGTTACACACGTCTTTTCGATCTTTCCTTCCTTTCTTCTGTTTGGGTTTATATTCTCATAATTGAAAACCCTCTTTTCATTTTTTTTTTTATAAATAAATACGATCATTTGGTTTCGTACCAAGTTTTAGTTGGGATTAGTTTTTCCAAAAATTAAATCCCTTTGTTTATATATTTTACATACTTTTTTTTTTTTTTGTTTTATCGGCTTATTTTCACAAACAATTGGGAAGAATGAAATTATAATGGATGTGACGAAAAAATGACTAAAAATTAACTTTAGAAATGATGAGAAAGTCATTTTAAAAGAAAGGTGTCACATTCTCATATAACAAACAAATGCATATGATATTTCAATTTTTATATGACAAGGACTATGTTATCTAACTGAAAACAGACACCGGCTAAATGTATTTCTTTAACTCAAATCATTAATATTTAGTTAGAATTGCCACCAAAAGATAAGGAATTTTTGCTGAAATTAACTCTATTACAATATTTTAATTGAACAATATTTCATGTTATTGTTTGATCTATATGCCTTAAGAGTCAATATATATTTTACATTTGGACATTTTATTTAGTATAACTAATAATATAATAAATGATATTTACAGGGCGTTTGGTTGAAGGGATTTAAATTTCCTTCATACTTAATTCCTACCTAATTCTAAAGGCCACAAAATTTTCTTGTTTGGTTGAAAGGAATTGCAATTCCCCCATTTTCATGGAATTAAAATTTCATGTCCCCCTAGAATTAAAATTCGGATTTTAGGAAGAAAAAAAAAGATAGTGAAGAGTCAAAATTACCCATTCTTTTTTTTTTTTTGTTAACCTAAATTAATGACTAACAATAACAATAGACATTTTTTTACTTTATACTACTTATTCCCTTTCAATTCCCATGTATACCAAACATTGGAATTGAAATTCCCAGCAATTCTATTACTGTAAACCAAACACTAAAATTTAAATTCTCACTTTATTCCCAATAATTCATCTCCCATAAAATTACAATTCCTTTCCCACGTAATTTCCCTTCTCCAACCAAACACCCTATTAGTTGTTATATTATTTGAGTCGATATATTCTTAATTTAGTCAATACATATTTTTAACAATTCCCTATTCTTAAGAATTAAAAATATGATTGACAGAAATTAGTTAATAAACAATGTAAATTATTCCCCTTAGTCATAGAAATTCTAATTGGATGGGCATTAGAATTTCGTCAAAATTACCACATTATTCGACTTATTATTTTAGATATGATGAGTCTCATACCATTTTGTATGAGATATGAAAGGCGGACAAGTGAATATTATTAAGATTCTGTATTTTATCTATTTAGAATTTCTTTTCTTTTTCTGGGTATTATTGTAATTCTTCCTTTACTAGTCATGACTTAGTTAGGACTAATCTTGTACTATATATGAAATCCATCACGTACTTTGAGCATACGATTGATCAATATAATAAAACACTTTGCCAAAACTATTGTTTTGGGTGTGATATGCTATAGATATGGTTTTAATTAGTCTTTTAAAATTGAATCTGGTAAGTTATACAATTAGGCTACCTAGAGCAGTGTTTCAGATTTCAGTTAATTGGCCAATCAGTTAAGGCAAACAACCATTTAATCCATACCTCTATTTTTAGCTTATTGACCTATCCATTAACTAAAGTTGGTCAAATTAACTACAATTAGTCATTTCCCAAACACTCTCTCATCCTTCACTTCCAATGATTTATTTTTTTACGTGTTTTTTTTTTTTTTTTTTTTTTATTTTTTATTTTTTTGGTTATTTCTTTTGTCTTTTCTAATGAGCTTTATAGTATTAAAAAATTGATAGATCAATAATAATATATGGGAAAAAAAAACATTAAAGGATAAATGAATTCATTCAACACAAGAATAAAAAAAATTGATTCACGATCAAAAATATTATATTAGATAGTGATAAAATTTTAATAGGAGAATGTAACATTTTTATAAAGATGCTTATATATTAAATGATCCAAAGTTGTTTGAATTTTAAGATTCTCTTTTTTATATAATTTACTGAAGTTGTAAATGTTATAAGAACTTTTAACTTTTAAATAATACTGTAACAAATAAAATTTATATGTTATTCATTTTAAAAACTAATTTTTGATCACCAAATATTATATTATTACTTGATAAGTGATTTATAAAATTAATTTTAATATCTAATATGATTAATATTATGTCACTTTATAATTGAGTAATAGGACATAAATTTTTTCTTATTATATCAATGCGGAAGACAATCAGTGCTGGAGCTAAAATTATATTTTTATTCATAACTGCAAGAATCGAGCTTGACAGAGATTAGAAACAAATGATGATTTTTTACAACTCTATAAGTGTTAATAAGTTATGTGACAAATCTTCTACTCTATTAACATTGAACAAGTTATAACTTGTTTGCTAACGGCTCATACAACAAAAAAAAAAAACAAAAAGATAGATATGCATATGTGGTGATATTGCAAATATTGTTGCTATGCACATGTCATGGCTCGGCGAGAATGTTTTCACAACTTACTATGTAAACTAGTTATACCTTTGACATAACTGTTAACTTTTGGTTTTGATAGGACTACGCCTAATCTCGGGAACATAGACAATGTGACTACTTGAATAAATGAATGATGGTATACATAATTCCATATATAGGCGTGGATTTTAATTATTAACTAATCGAATGAACCTATACATATGGAATTAGACTCCATTAAACAGCATATTAAGCAGCACAACGCGAAGCACACTCACTTTGTAGAGAGTAACTGCGCGCACACCACAAAGATTGGATGCTACACGATCATTATGATCTCTATCTTTCAACTTTTTAGCTGTCTTACCAACGACCTAAGCCTTTGAGCTACCCATGCGGAACCTTAATATTGTTCTACATAAATCATAGATTAGAGCCTATGGTAACGCTAAAAGCATAAATAACTATCAAGGCATTAGCTGTTACCTTTATTGTATTTGCTTCTGTTCGTGATGCTCCTCTATGGGTAATCTAATTTTAACTTATTAATTGTGATGTTTTGTATGAAGAATCAATTATCGCAATTTTATGCATCTCATGAATAATATCTAGATAACGTTACTTATATTGACCCTCCTATTCTGTTACGTGTCCCTATTTCTAACATGCGCCTACGATAACAATAATAAATAATGCATACGTCGACAACCTGGACTGGAGCCCCACATGAGGGCAGATTCGAGATTACGAACATAAATTTATATTAATTATTTTATATCTCTCTATACTCCACATTAGCAACATTTATTTCATATAAACATCAGCTCCTATTATATATCTAATACTTTCAATTAAAATAGTGTTATTCATTTTATTGGCTACAATGACTTTCTTTCGTGATATGTTGTTGGGATATATTCTAGCTCTGTTAGATACTCATTGTGATTATTGTGATCCATGACTCAGATTATTCTACTTTTGTCGGCATATGTTCAGCATAGACATCAACAAAACCTTATTGTATAATTTATTGTGAGGTAGCAAATATAAAGGAGAATACGTAAGTCGATTGGATAGATACTCATTTCGTTTTACATATAGATGGGTTTGAGCGACTACGACGTTCTATATAATTTTGGTAGTTCTTGTTTAAAAATATCTTTATAATTACATATTGCTTAGAGTTTTTATAGATATGCTACATACATTGAGGAGGGGTCGCTTCTTCGAGCCGATGGAAGTTTGTCACATTGAATAAGAAAAGCAGTTCTTAGGGTGAGGGAGAGAACGATGGGTAGAGAAGAGTTATACCACTGTGGTAGTACTGATGTGAGGAAATTTTGCGAAGGTTATAGCTAACTCAGTATTTCTGAAGAGAGGATAGATTGCTGTGATTCAAACAAGGTGCTTGTGTGAGAACGGCAGCGATCATAATATATGTTCGCTCAACAAGAAGGAGCATACGAGCGCGTGAAGCTGCCGCGCTGGAGCACGTAATATCCCATTTAGTACTTTTTTTTTTTTTTTTTTTTTCAGTTTCTGAATTTTTCTTATCTTTTTCTTTTTCTCTCTTCTCCCATTTTATTTTTCTTAATCACACTTACAAAAACTCATAAAAAGCTACCACCAAAATTCTCCACTATCTAAGATGCCCTTAAAAACGCTTTTTAGTATTTCGTTTTAATATATTCCTCCTTCCCCCATCTACTATTGAGGTTGCTCAGGAAAGTATTGAGCATTAAGCAGGATGTCTACTATACCAGTATACTCCGGCAACCTAAATAAACATACAAATTGTAATACTATATTTAATATAAATAATTCTAAAGACCAAAATAATGAATATAAATACTCTTACACACAACTATCATTATCAGAAAATGAGATCAGTAAGAACCCTAGAATGATCAGGTATAATATATACCGATGAATTCATATGGGGTAAATAATAATTTAATATATGTTAGAAAGCTGAGGGTTAGTTGATTAAATGAATCATTGCGCATAGACAACGGATTGAAAAATTATACAAAAGAATTGTATATATTTACTGTATGTTCTCGCGCTAATATCCGCATTTTTTAACCTGCTTAAAGTAAATTTATTTCATACATTGAACTATAATAAAATAGAAGCATTTATCTCATTTCATCTCTGGCCTAGTAGATTACTGTACAAGATGTCTCACGTGTGTGAGACGCTCTATCAAAGATCATTATCCGGAGATGAGAGCAAGGGGTTGTCATCAGGTAAGTTCATAATATAATGTGAAAAAATATACTTACGCAAATTAAGATAAGTGAAATATAAGTGAATAATTTGCATACCTTTAATTAATAAGGTAAATTAATACTTTTGAGGAAAATTATCCAATTCAATAATTTATTTACATTTTTTTGAATGTAAAAAAACTTCAATCTCAAACTTTTCTTCCCAAAGTCTAAGAAATGATACACAGATTTTTCCTTAATAGTAATGTTGGTAAGTGTTTGTTAACTTATAAAGCAAATGTAATACCTTTGAAGAAAAATATGAAAATAGGTTTTAAATCAAATTAAAGGATATTCAATAATTTTTCTCAAAAGTATGTACATATTTCTCAATGATACAAAATCCATAACCTAGCTCTCAATAAAAAATTTTTAATTCCCTAACTTTGTATTGAAAGATTATATACACGTTTCCTCAACTTTTCTGAACGACCAGTCATTAACCTCAAGACTTTAGACCGCTCATCAGTTAGATCAATATATCAACTTGTTGGAACTTCATCAAAATGTGTATAATACGTCACACGATATTTTATTTAATTTTTAGTCGAATATACAGAAGTGAGAATAAATTATCGAAATAATCATAGTAAATTAAAGTCAAATATAATTTGGACCACGGCATATGATATACATTTTAGAGCAAAGACCTATTCAGACAAATAAGAACCTATTTCACGAAACCCGTTTTTTTTTTTTTTTTTAAATAAGGGTAAGGTAAGAAAATGCTCTAGTCGCACACTTCAGATTTCTTACCATACAATCTTACATTCCACAAAAAGTTTATTGAATAATATATTAGAGTTACAGCACTGGCTTCTCGACTACTCAAGCATCTAGAACCGTTAAAATGATTAGTGAAAATACATAAAAAGCAAATTTTTTAACATTAACTTGCTCATATTGGCAAATCAGAGAAGGTCCTAAATTCAGATTGCTTCAAGAGCAGCATATATTCCTGCTTTATTAGACAGCAAGGAAGTTATCATATGCCTTAATTCTTCTCGCTGTACAAGCATCTCTATAATAGGCTCTCGCAATTATTTGCTTGTATGTTTGATAGTGCTTCATTGAAAAAATGGTGAATGTTCTAATAATAGATAGTATTATTAAACCACAAGCGCCTTAGGTCTTATCAAATAAGCTTACTTATACATAGTTCATTATCATAATGGGTGTTAAACTCTAGACAGGAAGTCGAGATCCTGATAGAAAATTGCCATTTTATGATGGCATAAGGAAGCCTGTTGAGAAATTGACTCCCTGATTCTAGCATAGGACAGGAGGTCTTTATGTCTTGATTAGCTCATCTCGGTATCAAGTAGTCTAAAGTTGCTCCACTTAGTCGGCCTAACAGGATCTACTCCCTCATTTAGCACCCGTAAAATTTTGTATCATTCAGAAAAAAAATTAATTAAATCATATTTTAGATATAGGTTGTTTTCTTATCATATAGTCATATTATGATGATTATAATCAATGACTAGCTATCCCAAAATCACATCAAATAAGCCAGTGTTGTCGAGATATTACAAAAAATAGCAATTACATGAGCTAAATATTAAAATCAAAAGTGTCTATTTTATATACACAGGTAGGATTTATCAACATCATTATCATTTTTCTGTTTATAAATAGAGTTATTTTTAATATACATCCAAGCAAATTACTTAGATTACTTAAATTATTAATGAATATTAAGTGTTTTACATATTATAGCAATACATTGGACCCTCTATATTTACATATATCCATTAAATTATAATCCTTACCATAATATAACCATACAAATCAATCTGAATTTTGTTTACAACGAGGTAAACCATCCTAGGTTCTTGTAAGCAATATCCATTAAGCCATTACTAGAACAAAGTAACGAGGGCATCTCAGAGATGACATCACTCTCATAAAAAAGGAATCAAAATATTTCTCTAAATACCACATTAGATGAACAGCCCATTATAACATTATAAAACTTCGCAACATACTCATGCTGGCTGCCGTCCAATGGTCTAACATACATTTAGAATCAACATCAATGTTTCTAGAAAAAGTCATAGTATCAAACTCAGATTTTCTAATCCATGCAACTAGTTACACCTGTAAAGATGTTAAACAAAGACCATATCTCCCCGCTATCATATTGGCAATTTCTTCAGTCTCTTCAACTCAATATATTCAGAGTTGCACCTTATGTCTGTTTTTTCATTGATGTTTTCTCTGCAATTGTTAAAAAGATTAGATCATATCTTCTCTCAATCACACATTAACTATTTAATAAGTTAATTTTTTATTTATATAACTTACTTTTAAAATTTAAGTAATATGTATTCTAAAGTTTTTTAAATTTTCTATTTTTTTTCAAAAAACTTTTTCTTTCAAACATTAAGAATTACTTGAAATATAATAGTAATTATGACTTTCCTAAGCCCTTTAATTTGCATCACAGTATTCCCGAAATTTTTATATGAGGTTCAAAACCATTATTACTTCCGTCCAATTTGAGACAAACAACGAAATATTTGTAATACTTTGTAATGTTATATAAAGTAAAACTAGTGAAAAAGCATTACCTAAAAAAATAAAGTATTAACTCAACTCTGATCACAATTTATTTGAAATTTTGAGCAAGTTGCTATGAATGTAATCAAAAGTGGATACTATAGAATTTATATGTAGAAATTATTCTACATTAAAGGCCAAATAATGTGCAATTTTGAAATTATTTAACTAATTACTAAGTATTACTAACTAATAATTATTAACTCTTAGTAAATAATAAGATTTAATGCTCCAAACTATTAAGGTATAAGTAATACAATAGAATACCTCAAATTAATAAATAATAAAGCTTATATATGGAGTATATTAAAGATAAATATGGAATTAAGCATGAAAACCTGAAATTATTATATTTTTCCAGTACTGATGAAACACAACAACAACTCACACAAATAAGACAATGAGAAAAAATTAAACAACAAGCAACTCTCATGAAAAAGAAATTTTTGAGACTATAAGATTCATACTTTTTTGATATATATAGTTATTATTTTGCAAGATATTTGCCATGATTTTATTTGTTTATGTCTATTAATACATTAATCTAAATTAAAACTAATTTTCGCCATCTTGTTCTCTCTTATCAACTTATAAGGCTGGTGCATCCCCCTGAATGTGTAAAAGATGTACAACATTAGATTCAGCACTAAGCTACAACTACAGAAGACAAGCTTGTTCCGAGCTGATAGCTATAGTTGGCGCAAGAGTATTTTTTTTCGTAACTACTGATGGATGTCAAGCATTTAACAAAGTGGATGTTAATCTATTTCTCAACTTTCTCTAACATAATCAAGAAGTATTATTACGGACTTGGAACATAATAATAAATCTTACAAGTAATATCAATTCTTTTTCACTTGGTATCGCAGGAAATGTAAGCTATGTTGGCACAATAATAAAAAAAAAAAAACTGTACTCATATCTAAATAGTACTTCAGAACCAAAGTACTAAACAGAATGCAAAAGGATTTACAAAACACCAACTGGAATCACTAACTAGATAGTTTCAAAAGAGTTAGGAATTGAAATAGGTTGGGTTGTTTTCTTTTGAGATTTCAACAACACCAAATTGGGCTCACTAACTAGATGTAAGGAAAGTAACTAGTTTACTATCAATTCGTCTACAACATTAACACCTAAAAATCCACAAAACCTCAATGGATCATCGCAAAATCATACAAAATTCAAAGAAACAAATATTAGAGAAAAAATATAGATTCACATAGTATAAATTATAAACCCTCAGTTGTAATTATAGTATGATATGGGGAATAATACCTCAAAAGAAGCTCTGCAACAAACCATATAGTAACGCATCAGACTCGCATTTGCTATTAGAATGCTTCGACTCCCATATTGTCCACCTCATTGGCCTCCGTATCCCGGAACATTGAGGTTGGAGCGTCATAAAGAAACGTGGTGGATGTTAGGGGACGGCGGTGCTGCGGGGGAAGACGCGACGCATCGGCTGGCCAGGGAGGGAGAAACGCGTCGGCGTGTGAGCTGAGGCAGAAGTTTGTCGACGTTCACGCAGAGCTCTTTTTTTTCGCTAAGTGTGAGATGAGGGATGAAACAAAAAACAAAAAAATTTTTGGAGGGAATTTTCCACTAAGTGTAGGCGTGTGAGTTTTTTTTTTTTAGTTTGGGAGGGAAACAAAAAAAATTAAAAGAAAGAAGATATATATTTTTGAAAGTTACTGGCTCAACCTAGTGAAACAAAAGACTAATAACCGCCTCCACTAAGGCTTAAACTCATAATCTTCCAAATGGAAGTCCAACCCGGATACCATTAGACCATATAATCTATATATATATATATATATATATATATATATATATTATATTAATATATAATATAGATATATATATATATATATATATTATATATATATTAATTATATATAATATATTATATATATAAATAAAGAAGAAGAAGATATAATATTTTTATATCTAGGCTCAAGTGCCAAATAAGCACCATGAACCAACTACGAAATGTCATCCCGCACCCTAACTTATATAAGTGTTTATTCGATTCTCAAACCAAAAAATTTATTCACTAGCTTTTTACAGGTTACCCTGTTACTAGATGACATGGCTCGGTTAATGTGACGTGGCAGCCTGATTAAAAAATTTATTTCGAATTTGCTTATTTATAATGTATCTCTTCTCCTATCGCAGCCTCTTTAGACGACAACACATCTTCTCCCCTTCGCAGCCCTAGGTTTTCCGACGATAAGCCAGAGATCTCCAATGTCATCTTCTTCAACTTCATCACGGGTTAGAGTAAACATGGAGTACGAGCAGTGATATTGTAATTGTGGATTGAAAGCCCAATTTGCACAAGTAGAGAATCGGGAAGCAATTCTTTGGGTGTCAAAGATGGAAGGTATGTATTTATGAAATTTTGTATGAATTTTGAGTTTATTAATGCTAGGGTTCGTCGTTTTTTGGGTATTTGTTGTTGTTGATTTGTAATTTTTAGTTTTTTATGGTAATTTGTTTAATTGAGTTGTATAGGATGGCAATGGTTGTGGCTTCTTCCTTTGGAAGGATCACAATGCAAGGAGGAGTGGAGATGAGCATGAAGACCTAAAGAAGATGGTGGGTCTTGAGGAGTGAAATTGATTGTTAAAGAATTATTTGTAATGAGTATTGTGGTATGAAAAGAAAACGAAGTGTTGAGGATCAAGTGTTTGTTCTCCTAGTTGTAATTGTGGTGCTTCTAGCAAAATTTTAGTTAGAATTGTAATGGTTTGGCATTGTAATGAAAATGGTATTTTTCAATTTAAGTTATTCCGTTTCAATTGAATGTCAGTATTAACCTTCGCTTCGCAGGCATCTTTGGAAAAGGCCAGGTCTCAACGCCGATGCAAGCGGTAAAAAATTGCATCGTAGCCCGGGCTGAACGGTGGCCGGGTAGGTGTTTTTCAAATCTGTTGGCGGTAGTCCAGGCTTGCTGCTGGCCCATAGGTAGCTAATCCCGTTAGGGTTGGTCTGGTTCGTGCTGGTGCTGATCGGGAGTTCAGCTATTGGCGCCTTGTGCTGCGTTGATGATTTATTGGGCCGGGATCTACCTCGTACTACTATATCAGGACGGCGTCCCACATGACTTAGTTGCTTGCTGATGTTAGCTGTATTCTGTGTTTCCTGCGTGCTTATTGTTATCTGTGCACTATCTATCATATGGCATGTCTGGTCTTCTACAGGGCAGTCGATAGCGCTCCGGGAGGTGTTACAATTGTGGTGCACCCGGCTAGACGGCATTATAGTGTGTAGTCCTGTAAACTGGCTGGTGGGGGGGCCACGTTTGTGACACGAGGGCATCTATCCTCGCTACTTGAGCGTTTTGGATTACATGATGGGCTGGGATGCAGTTGGGCTGTACGTGCATATTGGAGCAGTGTCTCGGTCTACTTGCCTGTTTGATATACTCTCGTCTGCGTTGAGTGCGTTAGCTAGCGTAGGGTCGAGGGGCATTCATGTTAGAGCCCCGTGGGTCACTTTATGTTATCTCGTTTTTGTTTTGCATTTCTTTGTACTGGCTTCGACCCTTGCTTTTATTATTAATAAGTTCTTTTAAAAAAAAAAAATATTGATTCTAAATGGCAATAATAATATCAATATTAATGGAAAAAAAATGTCCAGTATTAAGCTTGCCCAGTTTATAGATTACAAATTGCATTTCCAGTTTATAGATTCCAGATTCCAGTTTTAAGCTTGATGGATCAATGCTTCTTGAATTTCAGTTTATAGATTACAGATTGGCAATTCCAGATTCCAGTTTTAAGCTTCATGGATCAAGCTTCTTGAATAGATTAGAGATGACAGATTTCAGTCTACTAACCAGGATGGTCAGGATGTCTTGAATTCCAGTGTATTAGGATTGACACGATTGCATTCTAGATTTGATAGATTCCAAGTTTAGTCTACAATTCAGTTTACTGCCTTAATGATCCATAGAGGTTCTGGGTCAGTAAAAAGACCTAGAAAGCAAACCATGCCCTATAAGTGAAATAATCAAACAATCAGTTGTAGCAGGTAAACCACATCAACAATCTTTAGGCAATTTAAGCACATGTAAAATTGTTAAATAATGAACAGCTTCAGGCAAGTTAACCACATCAAATTCAAGTTTCCTCCTTAATGACTGTATTTTACAAAAATGTGCAGCTACTGAACCAGGTTTATAAGACTACTGATTACATAAGTCATACTACATTGGCAATTACATAAGCCAATAAGTTCGATTTACATATATACCATAAGCCAAATCAGTCTATTGATGTCTTCAAAATAGTCATTAAGCATTCACTTTATCCTGCCAAAACAGTCACTTGATGTCTTCAAATAGTCATTAAGCATTCACTTTATCTTTGCCAAAACAGTCACTTGATGTCCTCAATTTTCTGTGCACTCTACAAGTATAAACAAGAACAAAATATTAGTATCATAATCTAACACTTCTAGAAAAAATATAAATAAACTTTTGTATCATTACATGACATTCCAATGTAGCTTTCTTGAGATAACAAGCCATTATCAAACATTAGATCTCTTCCACCACTTCCAGCAGCCTTCCACCACTTCCAGCAGCTCTTCACACTTCCAGCCACCCTTCCTCTACCTCTACCTCTTCTCTGACAACTTGTTCTTGTTGGGTAGGACAATATCGTTTGTTGTGCCCTTCCCTTGCATAACTGACATGTCATTATCCTCCCTTCCTTGACAACTTTTAAACTTCTTCACTCATTTTGTTTTTGTCCTTGTTCTTTTCATCATGTTCAAGCTTTCTTTTTTCTTGGGCCTGCCGGTCATCTTCCTTTGGAACTGGAGCTGTAAACTCCTCACCTTCAGTCCTTGCCAACAATTGTTCTCCATTATGGGTTTATTGCATGCCATATGTCTTATGTACATCTCTTTACTGTAACATATATGTATGTACTGATCTGGCTGATCACCCTTATCGAAAGATTGCACAAACGGAATGAGGAGCATGGCAAACAGTCAACTGCCACATTCTACACGAAACAATCCATCAAATCTAATTGATTGAACTGAAACCTTCCCTTTTTCACCTCATATCCATCAACTCCATTGAAAAAACTCCCAATGTCTGTACTCCCAATAATGTTTTCAATTCAACTTCTTCAAAATGATGGGCCATAATTCCCATTCCATCTGTTCACCGAAAGTGCTTCTTCTTGCAACCCTATGTCATCTTGCAACTCTTTATGTCTCCTAGCATTGGAATGATTCTTACTCCTGGCATTTCAGACAATGTTCTTGTTGAATGCTTTCACTCAATTAATTATCTACCATGTCGCATTTTATCCTCTTTGAAAATCCTTGCACCATAGTTTTCATAGGATACTTGTTGAGATCCTGAAGAGCTGCAACCATTCCTTGCTCTAAGCATTAAACTTGTCTGTAAGTAGTGCTTGGTTAGGGGTTTTTGCAATCTTCCAGAACAACTTCCCTTGAGAACTTCCTCTGTGAGTCTTACTCAATTGGCATGGCATTGCCTAGCACAATTTCCTGTGTCACAACCAGGGAATAAATTCCTGAATTACATAGATATACCCTCAAATATTGAAGACAGATTATATATTCTGAATGCAATAAACAGATTTTATAAACCAGATAATACAATGCTTTTGAAGTCTAAGAATCTTCTAGAAACAGATTTTATAACAGATAATAAATAAATAGATTTTATAAACCAGATTCATATTTCACAATGCTTCCAGATTACAGTGTTGACAGAACTTATATAACAAACCAGAATGCAGTGTTGACAGATTATATATGCATGTGACAGATTAATATAAGCAGATCATATAAAACAGATTATAGAACCAGAATGCAGAAACCATAAACATAATTACCTTCTGCTGATCAATCATTAAAAGTCCATTGGTGTTGTCCTCAATCTACAAGTCAGTCTTTCCCAAAGCGTTAGACAACCACTCCATGATGAGTATTCTCAATCTCTGCCACAGCCCAAGGCAATTGGGTACATTTGAATTGTTCATCTCTGCCACAACTGATAGGATCTCACTTTCAATTTACCTTTCAGAAAGCAGCATCCAGTCCAATAAACCTTCTACAACCCCATCAGAAAACTTCTTGATATGCATTAAAAACACATATATCCTACTGAAATATCACGGGTGAAATTAGGAACAGTGCTATATGTTGCATCTTCACAGTGCCAGCCTGGGTTTAGAATCCAAAAACATTCTTGTGTAAATAATCCCTAAGTCTTATTAAAACTGGCTCTCTACCCTACTTCAAAGCGTCTTCAAAATCCCAGTAATTGCCTTCAACACATACTAATATGTGACAATGTGAGGTTTAACTCAGACCTTTTATATTTTGCTCAAACTCAGAATCCAAAGTTGGTTCTGCCTAACCTTCTCTTCATATTTCATTCACATTTTTTGACTAACATCGCTAAGGTGAATTGAGTGTTGCATTTATGATCCAAAATTAATAGCTTTCAACCGGAAAAACACTTTGTTTTTTCTCACTCCTGCACACTCACATAGGAGTTCACACCCCTTTCCAAGACATTCCACTACTAAACATACTCAAACTATTCTTCTTCCAAAATAATCCTCTTGGTGTGTATAGCATGAACTTATCATGTCAAGTTTGAACTGCACTTCATCATCAAAATACATGCCTAATTCAAGAAAGGGGGGGATTCAGATATAGGCATTGTAGCATTTAGGTAGACTTATCATTGTCCTTGATTGAACCGTCATTCCATCCTCATTTATCAAGTCTTCTTCACAGTGGTGGATCTGTGATCATAGTACACTGAATCCACCTATACTATTACAATTTCTCAGATTGTTGGTATTAGGTCCAGGTTGTGGTATAGGTTCAAGCTTGTATTTTTCCTTTCTCTTATCTTGACCTCATTGCCACTACTTATATGCTCACATGCACTACTATATATGACTCCTGTCACTACCCAACATCATATCACCATCTGCTTCACTCCTTCCTTTTCCTCATCAAGTTCTTTCATCTCTCCTTCCATTAATACCCAATACTTCTCTTCTGAAGCTTCTGCCCTAATCTCTCACCCAATATATCAGCTTCTGCTCCCTCCTCACCCACTAATCCAGCTACATTCCCAATCATCCTCAGGCCAGGGTAAACATAACCACCAGCTCAGGCTCATCTCCCTGCCTAAACATATATCTCAATCTTTTATTTTCACGAGCATTGGGCTAAATGTAGACTATAGTCATCATTATTTAACAGTTTTAAAGCTTAAAAGGGTTGAGAGGTCACTTATAGGTAAGTGAGACTATTTTGCATACCTTTGGGATGCTATATATTATTAAGTGGAGATAGCATATTAAGTCGGGGTCAAATCCACTACCTCTATCTCACCATTCAATATTTAAACCTAGGGGATTTGACAAATTACCACCATGATGAATGATTAAATCCACAGTATTACTCATCCTGACAAAAAAGAAATGCAAACACACTTTAAACACTTTACAGTATACAAACTAGAGCAGCAATACAATATACAATTTATACTTTATCAATTTTCACTTTAACCATACACATATGTAGTATCAGTGTGTCTATATGTAAGCATATTTAACCTTAACAGTTTAGTCGAATAATGCAGAGAACATATTTAAACTTAACAGTTTTGAAGTATACTTATTAGTACATCACAGTATAATTGCAGGATGATTTAAGTCCAATGGAAATCAGTTTGTTATTTGTTATTCCCCTAAATCTGTATGTGACAAAATTGGTCCCCCACCCAGCATCACCATTCAAAGCATATATATATAACAGGACCCACCCCATGCATCACAGTATATACAAACATATATTCAAAGCATATGTCCCCAACCCAGCATCATATTCAAAGCATATGGTAGCACCCAACCCCACTGCAATCACAGTATATACAAACATATATTCACACAACATTGAAAGAGTGTTCTACATACCTGACTCGGTTTGAAGTTTGAAACTGATTTCCAATCTTCTTTCCAGTCTTCTCGGTTCGGTTCCTCGCTTCTCGGATTAGGGATTTTACGGTGTCGAATAACAATTCAGATTAGGGCTTAGGCGATTTGGTTTGCGATTATTTGCTAGATTTCGGATTTGGGTTTGCGATTTCGGATATGGGTTTGCGATTAAGCATTTGGTATCAAGTCACCATTTGGGATCGCGATTCGGATTTTGAGAATGAGATTTTCAGACATTCTCAGGGAGTGCGATTATGAGAATGAGATGAATGGATGCCACATCATACATGTCTCTGCCACATATTACTAAATACGACACGTCGCACCAAAGTCAGCGCCACATCACCAACTTATATACCTTTAACTTGAGGTAACCTGTAAAAATGCTAGGTGAATAATTTTTTTGGTTTGAGAATCAATAAACACTTATATAAGTTTTAGGGTGCGGGATGACATTTCGTAGTTGGTTCATGGTGCTATTTGCACTTGAGCCTTAAATATCAATATCGGGATTTGAATGCCGTAACACGGGGTGTTACAGATAGAACCCTAGGTTGTAATCGTGAAATTCGTGTGTATTATTCTTGGGTATTGGGTGGGGATTCACATGTTTGGTGTTAATTATGTTAGAAAAGCATGATGGATATGTCCGTAATGTTTTCACCTTTGATTTTGATCAGTATAGATTGTCTACATGTTGTTATCAATTGCGTTTGAAAGTGGTCTAAGCATGGTTTGGGTTCCACCAAAGGTTCCGGGCGTTTTTGGTGAAAAAGTAGGTCACTGGGGGGGTAGGGGAACCGCCACTACCCCGGCCTATTTGGGCAATGACGGCCAGCGGGCCAGCCGGCGGGCGGGCAGTGCAGCCGGCAACCCGCTGCCGGAGTCACGCCACCTGCCGGGTGACCCTCACGCCACCGGCTACCCGCTGGAAAAATACCCTTAACCCTGTCGGTTTCCGCTCCCCCGTTGATGTTCCCCCCAACCCCCGTGGTGTCCAACGGACTCCGTCCATTCGATGCCTATGTCCTAGTTTTTGATGTTCGGGTACCATTCGTAGGATTGAATGGTCTTATATTTGCAATGTTAGTGAATTTGGTATCCCGTTGACTAGTATAAGAGAGTATGAACCTTTAAGGAGTATTCTTAGTATGTGATGTACGCACAGGTTTCGTTTATACGATTTCTTCCTCCTTCCCCCCAATGTGCTAATGTGGGCTGCATGTACTTGCTATGTGTTACGTGTGCATGTTACCCAATTAGGTTGCGATCAAATTGGTTTATACGGGCAGTTGGATGGGTTGAGAACCATACTCACTGTTAACCAGGCCGGTTGCGATCGGTCATGTATATAAATATTATATAGGCTGCGGTCACCGTTTGGGTTGCGATCAAACGTTCTACATATGCTGCGGTTCATTTTCCTGTCTGCGGTCAGATGACATAATCCTGGGTGTAACACCCCGTGTTACGATCCCAAAAGGCAATTAATTAATTAACCATCTACCCATTAACCATCACAATAATTAATTAGCATTGAGCCCACCATGGTCCACGGACCCCCATCTCTAAGCCAATCCCCAATCCTAGAAGAATTAGACCCCATAGTATATAAATAGGGAACTTAGAAGGCATCTAGAATCCCCACCACAATATCTCTCACCATCAAAGAGTTTCAAGAATTCCCTTCAGGAGAAATCATGAAATCAAGAAAGTTTAAAGAAAGACCCTTCATAGCCAAGGAATTAATTAAGGCTAAGAGGTAACCCATGTCTAAACAAAACCTATTTTCATAGTTATGATTCCCCTTAGGGTTTCCCCCATATTATGTGTATTTAATGATTGTGATGATTATTATTGATGTTGATAGATGATTCCATGGGGATCTTGATAATCTTGATATTGGAAGATTCTTGATAATTATGGTGTTCTTATGATTATGTGGAGTTCTTGATGATTGTGTTGTTCTTGATATTGTATGGCGTTCTTGATGCTTATGTGTTATTCTTACGAATCTTGCAATTAGAAGACGAATCGTATTCTTGTTGGTATAAAAGTGATTAGAACCCTAGGTTGTATCGTATGATATTTATTCTTGTTATCGGGTGGGGAAATCGCATGTTTGGGTGTTGATTATGTTTAGAAAAAATGATAGGTTATGTGTCGTTCGTTTCTCGTATTGATCCGTTAATTGTCTACGTGTTGTTGTTATTGCGTTGTAAGTGTCTAAGCATGGTTTCGGGTTCCACAATGGTTCCGGGGCGTAAAAGTGATGAAAAGAGTCTGTGGGGGGTAGGGGACCCGCCACCTACCCACGGCCGAATTGGCATCCCGGCAGCGGGCAGCCGGCGGGCGGCAGCTGCCCGCGGCGACCCGCTGCCCGGAACAGTGAAACCGGCGGGTGGCCCCCCACCCACCGGCTACCGCTGGACCTCCCCTCGGGATTCCCGCTTCCCCGTTTGATGTTCCCCCGAACCCGTGTGTCCAACGGACTCCGTTTATCGTGCCGATGTCTAGTTGATGTTTCGGGTACCGTTCGTAGGTTTATGAGTCTATTATATTGCATGCTAGTTGAATTGGTACCCCGTTGACCTAGGTGGAAGAAGTATGAACCCCTTAGGACTATTCTTAGTATGTGATGGATCACGCATAGGTTTTGTTATACGTTTTCTCCCCCTTCCCAATGTGTAATGTGGTTGCATGTGCTTGCTATGTGTTATGTGTGTGTTACCCCAATTCGGATTGGTTATCGATGCGGTTCAGATGTCCATGACTCTTGGGCTGCGTCCACCGTTTGGTTGCGATCAAACGTTCCTATACGAGCTGCGGTTCATCCTTTCCTGGCTGCGGTCAGATGACATTCCTTGGGCTGCGGTCCACTGTTTGGTTGCGATCAAACACTATGATGAGCTGCGTTCATCGGTCGGTTGCGATCGACCCTCCGTGTTGCGATACGGGGCAGGGTGCTGCGGGGCCGTGTCAGAGCTATATGCGCTGACCCTCATGTATGGCATGCGAGGTCCTGTGGCGCCAACAAAGTGTGCTATGTGTTGAGATATGGATGAGTTGTGATTATGAGTATCTTGGGGATGTGACTATGGGTTTATATGGGGGATTGTTATGTTGGGTTGTGATTATTTTTCTTTCCTGCTTCCTTGTGAACTGCATATGCTTGTTATAACTGTTTGCTTGTGTCTGGCTTTATCTGTCGAGTCATTCCCGGTTTTAAAGCTAGAGTTCGTAGGATATATCTTCATGCTCAAAATGGTTTTCGTATATCTATATATATTCTATATGTATTGTATTTCAACGCGTTGGAGTGGTTACCAGCA
>VALG01000340.1:0-10132 GCA_009835305.1 Ipomoea purpurea
CCCGAGGGATTATTTTGGGCACAGGTGTGGTACCCGCGCGTTAACAACGGGTAGCGCGGGTCCAACCGTCGCCCACCGCGGTAATTGAAGAAAAGGAGGCCTTTACCCGTGGCGGTAAACACGGTAGGGCCTACCCGCGGGGTAAGCATGGTATGGTTCTTTTGTGGGATTTGTTCCCAGTCAACTTCTATTTGTTTTTTTTTTTTTTCTTTGACTTCGGTAGCATTGCTGTCTTTTGACTTCCCGATGGTCTGTGTTGTAGGGCGACACGTAGTTTGCAGTGCTCTTCTCGCAGGGTTTCGTATGTCGTAGCACCTAATATGCGGCTCACGGATCCATGCCGTAGTTTTTGGTGTCTTGAATGCGGGTGTAATTTCAACATCTGTGATTCGTCTGGAACCGATGGTCGAGTTTGATGTAGTTCTCCGGAACTAAACGTTTGGTTTACGCAAGTATGATAAGCATAGTAGTTTCGTGTTTAAGATGCATAGCGTGTGTGTTGTTTTACCTTCCGTATTCGGTTGAATGATATACTTGTGGGTATACATCGTTGTTGTTGGGTTTGACCCATTCCTTGATTGAGTACGGATTTCAGTACCCTTCATTGTGATCGTTGAATGATTCATGGTTGATGGTGTGACTGTGTGTGTGGCTTTACCCTGATTGCATGATTAGGGAAGACACTATCCACCAAAGGTATTGCATGGTACTCTGGTGGTCATGACAATGATTTATGGAAGTTTGTTGTCTTGCTGTGTAAGGCTCACGTGTTTCTTGGGTGGCATGTGTGCGTGTGGTATGATAGTACCTCTCGTGTACCTATAAATTGTTGGTGGTCCTGTTGGAGATCTGGTTGGTATGAGGGGGACGACGGTCCTCGGAGGAATAAAGGTTGGACTTGGTGTAGTCAGGGGGTCCCCTGGAGGTAAAGGTTGGCAATAGACAAGGTGGGGGTAGCATAAGGTTGGAACGGCATAAGGAAGGCATATCAACTCGTGATGGTGTGGTCACGAGGGCTTGTTGTAGCCGTGTGTTTTGAGTTTCTCTTCTTGTGACGTGTGTTTTCACCAAAGGCATGTGTTGCCATTGGTTTTGTCCTTTATCCTTTTGAGTTATTGTTTCCTCTTGTGGTGTTGGATGTGATTCCAGTGTTCTTTGATTGAGCAGTGTTGAAGCATTTGATGTTGACTATTACCTCTTGATTTTGAAACTTATATATATGTTTCGTTTTGAAATGGCTTTACCAATTTATATCTTAACCTATGTATTTTATTGCTCAATGTATTTGGTAGGTTACCAGTGAGCATTATTCGCCGATGGGTTTGGCGTTGTCCCATGTTTTTATTGTGTTTCTTCAGGTGAGTGTTTAGACGGAGTTGTGCGGTCTAGTGCTGTAGTATAGCTTCCTTTATGTTTTGTGGCCTGTGAGCAAGCTTAGATTTATACGAGTGAGATATTTGTTTTATTCTAAACATTGCAGGATGTTGCATGTGCGTTCATCCCGCCGTTTGGTGAACGTGGCCATATGAGGATGAGCAGGATTTGCCCCTCCGGGGCCAGTGGCGACCTCCCCGACCTCCGCGTCTCGACGGGAGCACGGTCGGGCGTTGGTACAGGAATCGTTCGGGAAAGCGAAACGGGACGGGGAACTAGGTAATTCCCCGTCCGGGTGGGGACGGACGAGGAGCCGATGGACCCCTCCCCGCCCCGCCCCTCCCCCGAATAGATTACACCGGGAGATAATAAATATAGGAATAATAATGAATCAAGTAACTACGATAATATAATCGAGGATATATAGATCACCATCAACAATAATAGCATACAGTCACCAGTACTAAATCCTACACAATTAATCGTAATCGCTACAGGTTGCTGAGCGGCATTAGAGTACCAGTACGCATACGGGACACGTGCGTGCAATTATTATTATGGTATGTCACTTCATAGTACTCATGCTGAATAATACGGCTAGGCCTGCCTGGTGACTACCCCGCCTGACTATAATATATATATGTATTATATAGCCTAAATATAGTATATATCTATACTAGTATTGAATTTTTTAAATTAAGCACAAGTTTGTTAAGAATTTTTGACTAAGAATTGATCGGGGGGACGGGGAATCCCGTCCCCCGCCTAATTCCCTGCGGGGATGGGGATGGGGATTATTTTCAATTCCCCGCCGGGGATGGGGACGGGGATGGGGTCGGAGTTTCGAGGACGGGACGGGGAGTATACTCCCCGCCCCCGCCCCGCCCCGTTGCCATCCTTAGTGGCATAGCACCCCGTATTTCAGTTTATTCATATATATATATATCTTCAGTCTTCCGCTATGTTTTTTGTGTGGTTTAGATATCTGCATGTTTAAGGCTTAAAATATCCATGTTTTTAGGGGGTGTTACAGTTGGTATCAGAGCCTAAGTTTGAGCCTAGGAGGGATAAGTCTAGACTTTCTA
Source organism: Ipomoea purpurea (assembly GCA_009835305.1). NCBI lineage: Eukaryota > Viridiplantae > Streptophyta > Magnoliopsida > Solanales > Convolvulaceae > Ipomoea > Ipomoea purpurea. Next base: position 2,460 of record VALG01000340.1, read on the forward strand.
AGTGGCTAAGTGTGGTTTGAGACCTTTAGGTGACCTTAAGAATCTAAGTGTTAGGCTTAGGACTCTAGGTTGCGCGGTGAGCTGAGTGTTGCTTTCTGTTCTTTGGTTGTTTGCTATCTTTTGGTAATCGTGTTGTTGTTGTAGAAGTTTTCGATTCCTCCTCGTCTCCGAGCGCGCACCCCGGAGACCCCGACGAACGAGCAGCTCGCTCAGAACCTCCACCAGCTGACGCAGATGATGCAGACGCTTAGTGAATCCTTGCTTAACAACAACCACCCTGTGCCACCTCCTCAACCTGCTGGGCGTCGGGATATAGGTTGCTTGGTGTCGGGTCACAGGCCGCCAACCTTCGCGGGTGAGGAAGAGCCGGTGGTTTTGGAAGAATGGATGATGGTGTTCGACAAGATTTCGCGGTCGTGGGTTGTCCTGAAGAGAGAAGGGTAGAACTGCCAACGTTCTACTTTTGCCCTGAGGCTAATCTGTGGTGGATTCATGAGGGTCCGGCCTACCTTGAAGAGCCTGAGTTCGACTGGTCCGCGCTTAAGGACAGGATGCGCGAGAGGTTTTACCCGGCACATGTGCGAGCAGCCATGTATGAAGAGTTTCTCCATTTGCAGCAAAGATCTCTGTCTGTGGTCGAATACCACAAGAAGGTCTTGGAGTTGGCGCGTTTTACTCGGATGCTCGTGCCTACGGAGCTCACTAAGGTCGAGAAATTCGTGGTCGGTTTGAATTATGAGGCGCGAAAAGCTTTGACTGTGAGCAGGCCGAGTTCTCTTAAGGACGCTTATGTGAGTGCCGCCGATCTGTATCGTGTTCAGCAGCTTCAGAGAGGATCTTACAAGCTAGCCAGGAAGAGGACCGAGAGCGGAGGTTCTTCCACCTTTAAGAAGCTACGACCGAGTTTTCAGGCCAAGAACATGTCATCTTCGACCTCAAGGACCCAATTGGATGGAGCAAGGAAATCAAGTCAAGACATTTCCTTGTCATAGGTGTGGGAAAATGCATGCTGGTCAGAACTGCATCGGCTTCGCGTTGCGATGTTTTCGTTGTGGTGATAGAGGTCACAAGGTCGCGGAGTGTCCCCAGCAAGCCAATCAGAGGGCGTTGCCACCACCCCCGGGAGCCGGAGGAGCATCGGGAGGTAGTTCGGGCCGTGGAGCAACTGGAGCTAGGCTGCCAGTGAGGGTCTTCGTGATGGGGCGTTCACAGGCAGAATCCAAGGGTTTGGTGGAGGAGGAGCTAGCAGGTAATCCTTTCCTAGCCCACTCTTGTCTTTGTGCGCACCTTGTTCTTTGTTGCCTTGAGTGTTACCTTGTGTTTCTCCGTTGACTATTTGAGTTACTTGGCAATCCTTGACATGTTTTTCTTTGGTAATGATTCTTTTGGAGTTAGGTGTAAGCTTTTCTCGTTAAGTGACCTCCCTAGTTTTGCGAATAAGTTTCGTTGTGAAGTTAGTTATCCATCTTCGGAATGATCGTGTTTGGGTTAATTCTACAATCTTTGCACTTAGTTATTCTTGCAACCTTTCTTTTGGGAACCCTCTAAATTTTCCAAATATTCATTGAGATCAAAAATAGAGAATCCATACCAAAAATCCTTCCTAGTGTAGTTTAAAAGTCAAGACAAAATGTTAAATTATAACCATTGAGTTTCAAACCCAGTCCTACTCTTTGCCAACCCAACCTCTAAACCACTTGAGCTAATTATCTTTCTTAGGACTTACTCAATTTTAATTCCATCTAAACCATAAATTCCCACTTTACCCAAATCCCAAATTAAATCATTTTTTCCCAAATTTTCCCCAAAATCCCTAATTTCTCAAGTCTTCTTCTTTCTTCTTCTTCTCTACCCGTGAACCACCCAAAACCCTTCACACCCGTCGCTACCACCAGCAGCCCGCCACCCCCAACCGCCGACGCAGCAGCCAGCCGCCATCGCCATCGCCGTCGTCGATCACCGCCTGCCGGAGCTTCATCGCGAGAGGAGAGAGCGCGAGAGAGAGAGAGAGAGCCGCGGGGGAGTGTGTGAAGAGAAATGAAAAGTTGTGGGCTTTGTTTGTTGAGCTTTGGGTCATCTCCTACCATGCCTAGAAGGTCAAGCTTGGCTAGAAAAGTGAAATGGATGGATGCCCACTACCTTGTTTTTGAAGGTAAAGCCTTTGATCCGGAATCTTTTCCTAATTCTTTGTTGGATATGCTTAGATTCCAAGGTTTGTTGGATGGGTTTCTCGCCATTAAGGGCCGAGACTTACCCGGAGTTTTGGTTAAGGGAATTTTATCGTCACATGGTTGTGACAAAGGGTGGTGATAAGCTTGAGATCACCTCTAAAGTGAGAGGTGTGAAGGTTGTGCTATCTAAAAAGAGCTGGCTCAACTTTTGAGTTTATCTGCTTCGGGAGTTGCTCAGTTATAGTGGTACACTCATGGATTAGTACGGATACCATGGGGTACTGGGACTTTGAATTATTTGTTGGTTCGCACGAGGGTTTCACTCAAGCTTCAAGGCCGAAGAAAAAAGTGGGTGTCTGCGCGGAACAGAGGAGATTTTGTTCATGTTGGTATCAGATTGTTTGTTGCCTAATAACAACAAAAGCAAGTTGTTGGGAAAGTTGGAGTGCACCTTTGCCTTTTGCCTCAAGAATATGGTTAAGTTCAACCTACCAGCTTTGATGTTGCAACACATGGTTTTTTGTCGTGATCATAACCGGAAGAGCCTACCGTATGGGATGGTGTTAAGCTGAATTTTCGTTAGAAATGGTGTAAATGTGGATGGTTGTCTTTCGAAGGCCGTGGGAAAGTTGGTGTTGGATGCCACCAATCTTCGGACTTGCAATTTGTTCACTGGATGATGGGACTACATCGCACCTTGGAAGAAGGTTGCAAAGGAAGCACCGTGCACAGACAAGAGCCGATTGTCTATGGAGACCTGGTATCTTTGCTGTGATTACTATTGGTCCAGGACATAGTTGCATACCTCGCGCTATTTCTAGACTAATCCTGGAGATACAGAAACAATCTGACTGACTGATTCCGGATTGAAAGACCTAGATGTCATTGCACCTCGGTTTGACATGCTTGAAGGATGTGATGAGTGGAGAAAACAACGGAAGAACAAGAATAAGCTATTGGAGGGCGAAGAAAGTGACTCGGAAAGTGGAAGCAGACAACCAACTAAGTCAAATGGGACAGTTCCCAAAAGGGAGTATGACTCCGTATGACGCCATGATCTGGAGCGATGTATAATCATGAGTGACATATACCTGAGCAATAGAGCAGATATAAGTTGAGAGTCTTTTTTTTTAGTCGGAGTAGTCGTCAACAGATAACTCTACTTGTATAATGGAAGAGTTGTTTATGCTTATCATAGAAGACGATTAGTTCCGTCGCCAAAATGACCAGTTAGGCTAAGATCAGATTGTAAGCCTATATTCAAGCATATAGGAAGAGTAAGAGATGTGGATTAATAGTCTGAGGAGTCGCGTAAGAGTGGATCTTGATCGATCCGCGTGTAAGCATAGGTATCTGGTAATTTTATGTCGTTTCCTTAGTAGTATGCTAATCTTCTTAGTTTGATTGTTAGCGCGTAATATTGTTGATTTGTTTGGATTTTATTGTATCTGCTTTCTTGTCTGTATATTGCTTGAATGCCTTTTTGTTTAGTGTGTAGCTTTGTAGTTGCGTTTTGAAGTTTGGTGGTTGATTTCTAGTCCTAGGTTGATGGTTTATAAGTGCGAATGATTTAGGGTGGGACTAGAGATTCGTGTTTTTTTCTCATGTTCAATCTTGAGTGCGCGTTTTGTCATATATTATAGCGTCTTTGTCATATCTTTGTTGCGTATGGTGGAGGTAGTGATGTACCGTAAATTCGGTTACTTTGAAGTGCTTGAGAAGGCCTTTTTGAGTTTTGACCAAAGATAGAATTGTGCAAATTGCCGGATAGGGCTCTTGTCACAATGTTGTTTCTTCTCACCGTTTGATTTTACATTCGTCGTACCCAAGCTTCTGGGGACAAAACCTTCTTTAAAAGCGGGGGCAGATGGTGATGTGACCACCCCGAGGTAAGTGGCTGAATTCAGATTTGATAAGGATATTGATTGGGTAGTGTGAGATGGGTTTTATAGGCGCTTAGTTTCAGTTGAGTGAGAAAACCAGTAGAAAGTCACTGAAAAGATCAGAGTTAGTCAGGGGAAGTAAGTATATTTGAGGGTAATTTATATGGCCCGAAAGTATCAATTATTGTGAGCGCTATAAGCATTATGTATAAGTATAGTTTCTCTGCCGCTTATTCATCGGCGGCTTATGGGTGATATTAATATGGGTATGCGTTAATGTAGACCTTCTGAACTGGTAGTGTTTAGGTAATGAATGTTAACTTAACTAGTTACCACTCTATTTGTGCTGTTCGGGTTCTGGTACACTGTTCGACATAGGTGCGTTTGATACTCAACACTACTGCTGTTTCATAAAATAAAGTAGATTTTATGTTGTCTTTTCGTTTCTCATATGCTATAAAAAGTTGAAGCTCTGCCAAATTAGGACATTACAGAGAGTATTGCCTTTCCGAGATATTCATGGAACTCTTTCCTATACATTGGGCATCCATTTATTGGAGATGGTTCAGATCTGTAAGTATTTCAGAATTATGTGTTATTAATGTGATTTATTATATACGTAAGGTGTTTGTTTTCTTAAAGAAAGATAGTAATCTTTACATAATACTAATGTGTGGTGTTGTAGATTGTGTCTTGAGAGTGAGGTTTGGACTTAAGTAGAAGCTCGAATGTTAGAAGCTTTGTGACGTAGTTAATGTGAAGGTACATTTCTTTAGTCGTCAAGATGAATAACCCATTAGCTCTACAGAATCTATTTTAGCCTTTAACCTATAAGTGATTTCTATGGATTGTGGTAACTTTGTAAGTTTTTGGGCTTTCAATGAAATTGTGAGGTAGATTTTAGGTGCAAAATAACTGTCATTGTGTAAAAAAATGCGGTCATCTAGAGTTGTGATTAGGGTTGGCAATTTATGGCATTGCTCAGTGGGCATCCCTTGTGATTACAGGATCATTTATTAGTTGTATCTTTGTGACGATTTGCATGTATTAATGGACTGAAATTTGGAGATCTTTGTATTTTGAAAGATGTACGCCCGAATAGGGGATGATTTTGGTGGCGACAGGAGTGTAGTGTCGTGGTACCCGCGGCAGATATCCACGGGAGGCCTACCCGCGGGTACATGGTATTGTTTTTTTGTTGGGATTTTTTCCCCGTGATTCTTTTGACTCGGTTATTTGTCTTTTGACTCCCGATGTTCTTTTGTGGAACTATTTGAGTTTTCTTGATGTTTCGTATGTCTAGAACTATATGGTAGGGATTCATGTAGTTTTGGTGTCTTGAATCGTGCTAAGTGTTCAACATTGTGTTTCGTTGAACCGATGAGTCTTGTGTGTTCTTCGGAACAATGTTTGGTTTACCCGTTTTGATAAGCATGCTAGTTCGGTGTTTAAATGCTAGCGTGTGTGTTGTTTGTACCTTCCGTTGGTTGATGATAACTTGTGTTATTCATTCGTTGTTGTTGGTTGTGATCCATTCTTGATTGAGTATGTTTCATATCTTCGTTGTGATCCGTTGATTGATTCTTGTTGAGGTGTTATGTGTGTGTGGCTTTACCTGGATTGCCAATTAGTGGTATGGGACACTAGTCACCAAGGTATTGCAGTGGTCCTCGTGGTGGCCATGACGTGATTATGGAGTTTTGACCTTTGTGTCAGGTTCACATATTTCTTGGGAGCATGGTTTGCCGTGTGTGTGATCGGTACCTCGTGTACTATGAATTGGTGGTCGTTGGTCTGTTGGAGGGGGACGACGGTCCCAGGAGGGAAAAGGTTGGACTTGGTGTACAGGGGTCCTGGAGGTAATGGTTGGAACTAGAAATAAGGTTGGGGGTAGCCATAAGGTTGGAACGGGCATAAGGAAGGCATATCAACTCGTGATGGGTGATGTCACGAGGGCTTGTGTAGTCGTTGTTGTGATTCTCTTCTTGTGACGTGTGTTTTCACAAAGGCATGGTTGCATTGGTGTTTGCTTTTCCTTTTTGAGTTGTTGTTGTCCTTTGTGGTTTTGGGATGTGTTCCCGTGTTCTTGTTGAGAGTGTTGAGTCTTGTGTTGACTATTACTCTTGGTTTTGAACTTATATATTATGTATTCCGTTTCGAAAATGGCTTTTACAAATTATATCTTACCTATGTATGTTATTTCACATGTATTGGTGGGTTACCAGCATTATTCGCCGATCGGGCGTTCGTCCCATGTTTTTATTGTGTTCATTTAGGTGATGTTTAGACGAGTTGCGGTCTTAGTCCTGGTATGTATAGCTTCTCCTTTCTGTTTTGTGGCCTTGGGTGAGCCAGCTTAGATTTAGTACGATTGAGATATTTGGTTTATATTTAAACATTGCAGATGTTCATGTGCGTTTCCATCCCTTTGGGTGAACGTGGCATAGCACCCTGTATTTTAGGTTTATTCATATTATATCTATCTTTCGTCCCCGCTGCCGATGCTCTCGCTAGGGTGGTGGCAAACGCTCTGATGGCCTTGTTGGTTTATTTTTGTGACCTTTTATCGAGAGGATGCGTTCTGGTGTATTGTCATGTTGGTTTTATATTTTAATCCTGCATCGCTTATAGGCTTAAATAAGATAACAGGAATTTTAATTGAGGTGCTGAGTCGTTTAGCAAAGTTGGTTTTATCTCACAATATACCGAAACTTTTTGAGGTCCATAGGGGCTTAGGAAGCCGCAAGAATTGTCACTCAGATAATACAACTTTTTCCACATAGGCCTGTTTTAACATCTTCCCCGTCAGGGCTTCCTTAAGTATAGCGGACCGTTCGCGGCTCCTATACGTTGAGCTTCTGATTCCATTGGCTCGTATGTCTTTATTAAATAGGAGATTGATTAACGCGCGTGTGAGAAACCTTGTGTCCAATTCAGATACACATGTCCGTATTGTGGTCCAACTAACTAAGCTGTTATAGTGCAATAGGACGCTTCTACCATCATTTCAAGTACCTATTTCTCGTAACTCTGTACTTTATAACAAATTCTTTGGCTTGAACTACTCGCAGAATGCCACAACAGAAATTGTGATTGAACGATGTATGATAGCTCCACTAGAGAAGCATACCGATGCTAAGAAGTTAATAATAACGCATTATCTCATTCATCTTATCTGTTGGCATGCTCAGCGACACGAGTTGTAAGGCTCTCAGCTTTGATCCCGTCGAATGCGAATCACGTAGGCGATTTAGGTCACAGTACTTGATGAGAACTCTCCATTTACACACCAAATCTGCACTGACCTATGTAAAGATACGTCAGCACTGGTTAGACTGCGCGACTTAGCGTCTTTGATATCCGTGCTATACTTCCAAGTACAGCTAGATATGCCCATGTGAGTGCGGGTATACCGTCCTGCCTAAGAGTCATCGTAGCAGTTATACCTGCTAAGTATCTGCGATACTCGACGCTGAGATTACTTAATAGTTGCGCAAGACACTTAGTTACTCAGGCCGTAAACCTAATTGATCAACAATGCTTACCGAGTTCCGATTTAAGGCAACAACGCTAAGAGGGCAATATCCAGTTGCACTACGTTAGTAAGCTATACCCATTG
>VALG01000344.1:0-15107 GCA_009835305.1 Ipomoea purpurea
GTCACTTGCTGACGGTCGAAACACTACAGCAATCAACTTAATCGTTAATTTAACATGAATGATTGTCTATCCATAACACCAATGCAACAGGATGAATAGAACTTGCTCTCATCACTATATACCAAACACCCCCATGTCTCCTAAATACCGTCATACACAGTAATTATAATTCCCGGATGCGCTGCTAGGCGGATTTTGAATTGTGCGAGTTGTGCACAAACTCAACATTTTAGAGTGACTCAACTATCTCCTACCTCTATTTACTAGCGTCCAATTCACAGTACATTAAAGAGCAAACTCAAAACAACTACTATAACCTAACATCATAAAACCATACCAAGGAAAAATGACACGAAAGGATATTTCAATAAATACCTATCTCACACCAATACTCAATAAACGATCAAACAGTTCAATAACTCTAGTGGAGGAAGAGGGTCGTATACTAATCAACCCTGGGCGATAAAATATCAAATAATTATTTTAATAAATCTTAATCTGCCTTTTTATCTTACAAAAAAAATCTTCTACTAATGTACCAACATCATCAATTATCTATATTGACGATACTATTATAATAATAAATATAAGTATTATAGCTATAGATATGTTTGCTAATGTATACTGAGCTACTGTATCACGTAAATGATGTTATAATTGATACATAATTATTCATATCAATCACTCTTTTGATCATATATCACTCTTGTCGCGCCATAAACATTTTCACACTTCACTTTACAACATAAAATAAAAATAATTAATAATTCAACTTACTCCCATACCTACTTATACTACACACACCACTAAACAAAAGTATCGTATATCGATCAAAAAGCATCTTTTTTGATAGGGTCATCTCAAGCATCACATACTTCCCCTCAAAATAATACAGATGAGGTCAAAAAAATTAAAACGACACCAACAATAAACCAACAAACCCAAAACAAACCACAGAAACAAATACGCCACAAAAGCAACTAACCATACCGCCTCATGAAATCCCAAATCTAATCTGGATAACCCACTCATTACTACCCCGAACATTCCAACGAAATCCTCGTCATCATCACAACACGAGGAGATGAAAGGAAACCACTAGTCTGTCACTCAATAGAATAAACCAAAAAAATTCATCCACCAGTAAAAACATTGCAACATCATTACCTATACTCCCATCTCACTTTAACCACACCCTCATCCTCCTATCTACACTCACACCACCAAACCGCTAAATAGGGGAAACTCCCATACCTCACACGAACCCCCACCACAACAAAAAAACTCATTCAAAAACTTGGCCACTAACAGGAATACTGATTCGCTAACACCCCAGTTCTACTCACCCAATAAACAAAACTTTAAATAACTACAATAAACAAAATACAAATAAAGACATAAAATGACTTTGCAAATAAGAATCATTATTCCGAACCATAAAATAACTCACAGATCCTTCATACCTTAATTTCTGCGACAATTATTTATAAATAGATTTACGATATAAAGAACAATACTGATAGACTGCAAACTATTTATCGAAAAAATTAATAATGAACTATATAAATATATAAGAAAAAGAAAACAATCATATTTTACCGCATGTAACTCTACTCAAATGATATCATATAATAAAAATACTTACTCTAACGTACAAAAAATCAATCCCAATATATAAGACACCCATATAATCTACAATACAATATCTTCACTTCAACAAAACTCAAAAATCAAACTCATCAAAAAATACACTATATTCAAAAAAAAAAACTACCTACAAACATCTTCATTCCACAGATCAAAAAAGTAACATAAACATATAAGAAACCAACTCATTAATACAAGCATCATCCTTTCCAAGTTCTAAACAAACCACAACACACCAAAAAGGTTGTTATTTTCCCTTCTAAGTTGTATATATAAATTTTGGTTACATTATATTGTTGCACATAATAAACAACCACAAATTCTTCACAATTTTACATTGGGTGTGTTTGGGTATAGCTGTTACTAATTGAGTTAGTGATTTTGACTAGTTGATAAGTATTATTGATTGTATTAAATGTTTGGTAATAACTATTAAGCTTATAGATGTTTACACGTAAAATGTCTTTCTCAAAAATGATAAAATCGAAAAGTGCTTCAGATACTTATACTTTATAAAAAGCAAATTTAAATTCCACCAAATATTATATTGTTGTTTAACTAACAATTCACATCAATGAGTGTCAAAAGCTAACTATGTTAACAACCAGGCATTGAATTCTATATATACCCCTTAGCTTGGTAAGACCGTAAGTAAATAATTGAAAGTATGAATTGTTGAAATGATTTGTTTTATTTCATTGTTGACATACTAGTCTCTCCGGTGACGGTGGGCGTAAGATTACAATACTTATGTGCGCGGCATGGTCGGTTTTTAGATTTTTAGTGCCCCTATTATTGTAAATAATGAGACCTATTCAAAAACGCATCTTTATCCATATGTAACTTTTTTCTAATTAATAATAATAATAATAATAATAATAAGGTGGTAAAAATGTTAATGTGCGCACGAAATAAGACAAAGACATTTATGACATAAATTAGTTATAACAACAAACACAACAACAACCAACACCACATAATAATATAATAATAATAATAAAATGTTACATAATAATTTTTTTTTTTAAAAAAAAAGCAAATGTATTTACAAAATTGGAATTTACGCCAGGGTTGAAGTAACAGACTGAGTTTTGAACCTTGGACCTTGAAGATGAAACATCTAAAAACACCTTCTGTCTTTTTCTTGGTGTTTAAGATTAATTATAATTTATTTCTTTTATGTCTTAATTGGTAGATAAAAATTAATTTGGGTCCCTCTAAATTTGAGGGTGTTGCCAACTCGCAATTCAAAATCCGGCCTATGCAGTGCGGCTCCCGGATATTCCCTATGGACGGTAACGCATTATAATTATGAAACAATCATTCATCTTGCATATGAACATCATTCATTGTAATTAAAGATAATAGGTATAAATAAATAGTATATAGATACTGCACAAGTTGAAAGCTGATTACAAGGTGAGCAGTGGCATGGAAACGTGATTGATGAAAAGAAGTTAGAGAATAAGAATGGAGTATTCTTGGAGTGGCACCATCTTTCCTATTATGCTTGGAGGAGTTGATTGAGAGAACAGAGATTTGGTTAGCTGCTGATGTTACATACAAAGTTGTATTCCTTAGCTTATTTTAAGCCATCCTCATTTACTTTTTATGATAACTATAGAAGATAGAATAGTAAGAGATTGATTTAATTTACCTTCATACATACATAATAATAGAGAGAGATAGAAAAATTTAGCTTGGCCAAGTCCAAGTAATAAAATAACCTACCATAGTATACAAGATATGAAATTATAGGGAAAAGAAGAATAAGGAATTTACAGAATATGGAAAAAGGCAGTAGATGAGAGTTTTGCTAAGTGGGAGTATAAGTCATAGACCAGAGATATACATCCTTCCAATTTAAAAATATTATATTTTTATAAAAAAATAACCAATACAAAATACTTAAACAGAGACTTGGTGAGAAAATTCTGTTGATAAGTTGACAAGAGAAATATAATTTGGAAGGCGAAGAAGTAAAACATGATTAAACTAGCAATATATTTAAGAAATTTCATATCTGTATAAAATATTTATGGAGATAATGATAAAGGAGAGCATAAGGAAGTAATAGATAGCAAAATTAAGAATAAAAATATTAAATATGTAAATAGAATAATAAAAACAAAATAAATATATGAAAATATAATTCTCGATAAAAAGATATTGAAATAATAAAACTCAAGCATCTAATCCCATATTAATAATCTAAATAGATATAATTAATAACTGAATCAACATAAAGCGAATACTAAATAATTAAAATAAAAAATAAAAAGATAAAAATATAATAATAATGAGATCTACTCAACAACATAACAATAATAATAAAACATAACAAATAGCCTACTTATGAACACACTCGCACAATAGTAGAAAAAAAATAAAATAATAAATATAGATGAAAAAATCAGAGACAAATCGGCTAGAGTTAAGCAAACTCGAATCAAAAGTAGAGATAATAAGATATATTAAATAGCTGAATAATAAGACTTATACTTATAATTATAATATAATACTACCATTAAAAAATAAAAAAAAACTCACCCACATTTAAAAATATAAACACTACAAAAAAAAACAAAACACAAATAATCGACTGATTAACAAGATATGAAGGACATTATAACAATACTAACAAAATACAAAAAGATCTGATATGAAAAGACAAAATAGAGATCAACAAGCACCAAGCGAAAGAGACACAACAAAAAAAAAAAACAAAAAAAACACAATAGAATAAATACAAAAAAAAAGATATAACATTATCTAACCTAACCTTACTATATAATAATCGTATATGTCCATAACAACAATAAAAATAATCAAAAAAAAATAAACAAATAAACGAAACAAATAATAAAATATAACAAATTAAGGAAAAGAAACATATTAAATAAAAAAAAAAAATTAAATATAATAACATCAATAAAATATATAGTAATAAATCTATAGAAATATAAATCAAACTACGTAAACCTTATCACATTACTAATATTATAAAGCAGCAAAGAGAAATAAAACACCAACAAAATAAAATGACTTGAAACATAGAACTATACATATTACAAGAAGAGTACATACATCAAATAGCACTAAAGACTAAAATAAGATACCTATGATATAATGACAAGATAAAAAAAATAATAATATATAAATAAAAAAAATACAACAAATAAAAATAATTGTGATAAAATATAGTGCGGGCGATAGAAGGAGAAAGAAAATATGTGAAAAAATAAAATAACTAGACAACAGACTCAACAAATATGTCGACTCATAACAATCCCATCAATTGATATTAAAAAACAACATACGCTGACCATTATCTCAATTATATCTGAATATGGAAAAGTATCAAAAAAAAATAAAAAAGATATCTCAAACATACATAAAGATGAAATATACGAGAGAAAAGATTAAGACATTAAAAGAAATAAATATATTATAAAAATAAAAATTTATATTTAAATTAATATATTCATATCATTCATATCATCTATATAATATTCAAAAATACTATCTATATATTTACTTTATTAAGATTATGATAACAACCATAAAAAAAATCAAAAAAAAAAAAATAGTAAAGAAGCGATAAGTGAGATGATGTAGAAGATGCAAAATTTCTCAATAGTCTAAAAAACGACTATAAAATAAAAGAGTATATATAATTTAAATTATTATTTTTATTTTCAACTATATCGCATAAAAAACAAAATTATTGGATGAATATAAAAAATAAAAAAATAAAAGAAAACAAATATCTGGATAAATTTGATATATATATATGCTCCACTATTAAAATCTCTATCGACTTGATTATTTATCTATTTGGTGTTAAATATGATATGACAATTCAGTAATTTCATATATGTCATTCACATCTAACTAATGAAATAGAAAAAATCACATCTCCATCATATTTATTAAATTATATTTATTATTATATTATTTTTTTTATTTTTTATTTATATTATGGGAAGGGAAATCAAAATAAAGGACTAAAAATAATATACAATCAAAAAATAACATAATAAAGACTCCAACATCATAAATAATAAAAAAGAAACAGGAAGGAAGCAAAATTACAACCCTAACAATAGAACAATATCACATCTGAAAGCAAATAGAAACCAAAATAAAAACAGAGATATAAATTATAACTGCATATACCACAGGTCAATAACAGCAAAAATCAGAACGACAAGCTATCGACATAATATAAAATATTCGGCAACAAATACCGACGACCGACCGGAGAAGGCCACAACAGCCGGAGAAACACCCAATCGAAAAAATATGAGAGATATGACTATAATACTCCGCTCGCAGCAAGCACAGATTATCTGAGGATAAATCATCAACATCACAAAAAAACAAAACACAACCAACAAAACACCAAACAAACAGAGAAGAAGAGGAAAGAAGAACAAAAAAAAGATACCACAAAACGAAAATACATGAGAGTAAATGAACATTAACTCAGAACAGGAACAAACACAACAAAACAGACAAACAAACAACCAAAAAACACACAAACAAAAAAAAACAAACAAAACAAAGAAGCACCCAAATCGAAAAAATTATGGGTTGCTAAAATATCTCGCATAGATAAACGAGATAAGGAACAAATTAAAACACTCAAAAAACGAATAAGGATACGCATAGGTAACTACACACATAATTATATGCGACAAATACAATGACAGCCAAAAACAAAGCGAATCGCATAGGAAAAAATACACTACATCGATAGCTGGGATAAAAAACAAGGACAGAAGTAAAACAACAATGTATAAATACAACAATAGAGAGACAATCGAATCATAATAGCTAATCAATACAAAAAACTAAACTGATTAAAACGCGGAATATACCAAATATAGCTCAAAATAAATCAATAAACCCATAAAGTAAGAGAGAGAAAAAAAACAAAAAAAAAAACTAAATATAGAACATTTTGATAAAAAATAAGTAATATAAAGAAGGACATAAATAATAACCACATAATATATCCCAAAAAAAAAAAAAAAAAAAAGAGAGAAGAGAAATCTAATCATCACATTCAAATAAGAAAATATAAGAGATGAAGAGGTATCAAAATATATAAGAAAAATATACTGAATTGTTCATCATTTTTAACACCAAATAAGATGAATAACACGAAAGATTAAATTGAGCAAAATACAAAAGTCCAGAACTACATTATATCACCAAAATTGTTAGGACGAATTGAAAAAAAAAAAAAAAAAAACCATTATAGTCGATGACTATGAGAAATTTTGCACTTCACAGGTCATGCCACACGCCACAACGGTTATGAGTTGTTTATCAATTTTAAAAAAAAATGAAGGATTTTTTTGGAAAAATAGAGAATTGAAGAAGTGAAAGAATGAAAAATGAAAATTTTATTTATTAAAATTATTTCTTAAATTGTCTAACTTTCTCTCAATTTTCTAACTTTATGTATGTTTTTGGAGAACTCTAATTTGAACTTCTCCAGACAGAAAATTGGAGAAAGCACGGATAAACAATGATGGATGTAGTGAGGTCGACAATTTGATTCCTGTTGTGCATGCTTATTTTTACTTTTTCACAATTTTTTTCCTTTTCCCTTCTTATGCGCCGCACAGATTACACAGATTTATTTATTTATTTCTTATTATTATTATAACTTTTAACTTGCATAATCAATGACATTTTAGTCTAGTGGCATGAAATGACTCTCCTAAATGGAAGGTCATGGGTTCTCAAGCGCAAGTGGAGGTGGTATTACCTCTTTGTGCTTCAATAGAATGAAGGTTTTACGTATTTTGATGTTTAATCAAATTATGTACAAAATTTATTGAAATAATTGTAATTTATTTAGTAATATGTTTTTCTCCAATTTTGTTATCATTTTATATTTCGTATTTGTGTATTGAACTATTTTATGTGACGAAACGAATTTAAAATTATTTTTAAGAAAATCATACTATTTGTGTGTGTGTGCGCGCGTGTGTGCGTGTGATCTCTATTTTTCTCAATCAGGACTTTGGTTGTTAGATTGTTATAATCCCACAATCTAGTCAACTATATATGTTAAATGGTTAGTTGAGTACATAATTAGAGAAATATAAAAGATGAACAAACCAATCAGGCAAAACTAACCACTTGATCGAGTTGTGCGCTAACTCAGCCGAGTTGGACGCTGATTCAACCAAGTTTATAAAGTCACTATTGCATGTTCATAAGGTTAGCAGTGTAGGTTTATTAAGTAATTATAGTAGACTCATAAAATCACTATTATCAATTTATAAGTAAGATGGTAGATTCATAAAATTACCATTTTAGAGTAATAAAGGGAATTAGAAGCTATTGTTTAATCAATCTTTGGTCTACTGAGAAAATGTCAAAAATTATATTCTATTTTACAAAAACTTGTACACAATATGGCAGATCATACTCCCTAGTCCCTACCATATCCTCCAAAAATGACAGAGAGAAAGACTTAAAGTGAATGCAGTTTAAGTCAGTTTAGACTTTCTTCGCTGCAAATTTTGAACTTAATATTTTCTCTTGACTCCAACTTATCACAGTGTGGAGCCGAGCCACACCTACCAAGCATGGAAATTTCTTGCCACCAAGTTGGCCTATATTTGATGTTATTTTAAAAAAATAATTATTTTTTAAATTGGGAGGATGTAAATCACGGTGACTCGATGACTTATACTCCCACTTTAGGCAAAACTCTCACACTGCCGTTGCCGATATTCGAACCTTAGTCTTTTCTTCC
The DNA here is from genome assembly GCA_009835305.1 of Ipomoea purpurea. Lineage (NCBI taxonomy): Eukaryota > Viridiplantae > Streptophyta > Magnoliopsida > Solanales > Convolvulaceae > Ipomoea > Ipomoea purpurea. The sequence goes on from VALG01000344.1 coordinate 8,429, forward strand.
AAATTTTGCATACTGAACTATTGAGTTAAGTACATGTGGACTTGGCCAAAGCTAATTTTAATCCTTATAAACCCACTCCTAGAATTATGAGAATTGAGAAGGTAAATTAAATCAAGTCTCCTTAGCCTTAATTTGTCTTTAGTTCTTTCGTTTTCAATGTTCACATAAAAAGTAAATGAGGATGGCTATAAAATAAGCTAAGGAATACAACTTTGTATGTATATCATCAGCAGCTAACAAAATCTCTTTTCTCTTCAATCAACTCTCCAATATAATAGGAAAATGGGTGCCACTTCCAAGAATACTACCATTCTTATTTCTCTTACTTCTTTTCATCATCACGTTTCCATGCACTGCTCAACCTGGTAATCACTTTTAACTTGTGCATATCTATATATCATTATTTATACCTATTATCTTTAATTTACAATGAATGATTGTTCATATGCAAAGGATGAATGATTGTTCATAATTATAATGTCGTTACCGTCATAGGAATATTCCGGGATGCCGCCTGCTAGGGCCGGATTTTGAATTGTGCGAGTTGTGCAACAACCCTCAAATTTTAGAGGACCCAATATTTAATTTTATCTAGCTAATTAAGACATTAAAAGAAAATAAAATTATAATTAATCTTAAAACACTCCAAGAAAAATGACAGAAAGGTGTTTTTATGATGTTTCATCTTCAAGGTCCAAGGTTCAAAACTCTAGTCTGTTACTTCAACCCTGGGCGTAATCAATTTTTTTAAATATCATTTTGCCTTTTTTTTTAAAAAAAAAAAATTATTTATGTACAACATTATTATTATTATTATATTATATTATTGTTGTTGTTGTTGTTGTTGTTGTTGTTGTTGTTGTTATAATTGTAATTTATTCCATAATGTCTTTTGTCTTTATTTGTGCGCACATAAACATTTTACCACCTTATTATTATTATTATTATTATTATTATTATTAGAAAAAGTTACGATATTGATAAAAGATTGCGTTTTTGATAGGGTCTCATTCATTTACAAGAATAGGGGCACAAAAATCTAAAAACCGACCATGCCGCCTGCACATAAGTTTTGGTAATCTTACGCGCACGTCGTCCACCGGGAGGAGGACTAGGTATGTCAACAATGAAATAAACAAATCATTTCAACAATTACATACTTTCAATTATTTACTACGGTCTTACCAAGCTAGGGGTATATATAGAAATTCAATGGCCTGGTTGGTAACATAGTTAGCTTATTTGACTACTATTTGATGTTTGAATTGACTTAGTTAAACAATCAATATAAGTATTTGATTAATTTGCTTTTTATAAAAGTTTATAAGTATCTGAAGCAACTTTTTCGATTATATTTTTGAGAAAGACATTTTACGTGTAAACATCTATAAGCTAATAGTTATTTACCAAACATTTATACAATCAATTAATACTATCAACTAGTCAAATCACTAATCAATTAGCTAACATCTATACCCAAACCACACCCAATGTAAAAGTGAAGGAAATTTGTGGTTGTTATTATGTGTAACAATATAATGTAACTCATAAAAATTTATATATACAACTTAGGAAGAAAATACACAACCTTTTTGGGTTTGTTTAGAAACTTGGAAAATGACTTCTAGAAAATATTCTCTCGAAAAAGAATATTTTCTTTAAAAAAAATTCATTTTTAGTGTTTGATTGCATTTCAAAAAATTGTCTTAGTTTGTTTTAATCATTTTTAAAAAATAAACAGAATTGTATTAAAATATTTATTAAATAAAAACAATGGTTTCATTAAAAAAAATAAATAAATAAAGTTCCAAAGCGAGATAATCTAGTTTTTGGCTTTATAAACCAGAAAAACTTCTGGTTTTCAACAGAAACTAGTAAATGGTTTCCTGTTGGAAACCAAATTAACTGATTTTCCCAACAGAAACCAGTTTTACTAGTTTATATATGCCGAAAACAAATTAATCTAGTTTTCGTCGAGAACCAGATTTCTGGTTCCCGATAAAAATCAACGAAAAAGATGGAAAACATGAAAAAAGTTGCTTTTCCCCTACCTAAAAGGGAAAGTCATTTTTTGAGAAAAAAAATGTGTTTATTTTTCTTTTGACGGTTGACCATCATTTTTCCCTACTTGCCAGACACTAGAAATTCGAAAATTGATTTTCAGCCTTCTAGGAGACGAGGATTAACAAACTACGCCTACTTATTATTAGGCTTCCATTAATTAATTATTCTGAAAACAAGGAATTTAAAGTCTTGAAAGAGTCTTCACAAACCTAAGAAGGAATTGAATTTGGTGTAGAAGTCTTCCATGCATGCATATAATATTTGTCATCTTAATAGTATATACGCACAAGCTTTTAATTTGGAAGAGCCCTAGCTAGCTAGCTAGCTACATCAGAATGATTAGCAAAACGGCCATTGCATGGATCAAATTTTGTGACTCCAAATACCTGGCCTGGCCTGTGAGAATTGAAGAGAGACAGAGCTTCACTACATTTAATTTGTAATCTCTAATTCTCTTATCATTCCATCTAATGGTGTTTAATTTGCAGCTCCAGGTTGCAGAAGACTTGAGCGCCGCCATAATTGTTAGCACAGAGCCATCAGCCAGAAGAAGGAAACACACACACACACACACACATATATATATATATATATATATATATATTATATATATATATATATTATATATATATTATATAATATTATAACTTCTCTCAGTCATGCAGAAGGTGAAGAATAAAATTAATTGCTTAAATTAATTTGTATATCAGTATTTGTTTGTTTGCTATTTTGAATTGTGATTTGATACATCAATGTATTGAGTATACTTCTTTTCTTTTCTTTTCTTTTTGAATCTTTGTTTTTTTTTGTCATAATTATTTAAGTGTCAATGATCTTGTGATCTAGTGACATGAGGTGACTCTCCAAATGGGAGGTCATGTGTTTCAATAAGTTGAGAAAGTAGCTATGAACAGATATTATATTTCTAAGAGAGGTACTCAAAAAAATAGTTTGGTGTTTTGATTGCCCGCACGGATGGGCGGACCTTGAGTGATCCTTAAACTCGAAGGTTCTCTCACCTATTTGAGTAACTGAACTAGTATTTTGGAATGAATTCTGTTTTAGATCGAATCGAGTGCTTATTATAATTCAGATTACTCATTTAAAGAATGGACCAATATAAGAGAAGAACTAATAAATTGAATAATAAAAATTAAACTTAAATAATATTGAATTGTGTTATCAAAAGTGGTTGAACAACTAATTAAAGGTGACATAAAGTACATAAAACAAAAAGGCTTAAAAAACAAGTAAAGTCAAACAAATTCAGATAGAAAATTGGCAATTTGGCATAAATTATATCATGCATGACTACTTCAAATTTGAACACAACACATTTCTTATTATCTTGTTTGCAAAGCTGTGCGGAACAATTATCTTGTTTGAAGTGAATACTCATTAATATAAAATTTTAGTAAATTTATTTATTCTCAACTAAATATTTTATATTTATGCAAAGGTCTTGTGGTCGAGCAGTATAGCTATGACCCTCAAATGGGGAGGTCTCGGATTTGAATCCCAGTGTGGGGCACAGTCTTGACTCTTGATTATAGTTTATAGCCAAGAAAAGTTTTGTTTTTTAATCTATCTATTGGTCTCTTCTTGTGTTTCTGCTGCAAGTTGGTATATTATATAGCTAAGATTTTATAGACCAGTCCTAAAGATTAAAAAAAAAAAAAAATTGGTTCATTTGACCAATTTCCAAGAGAAGAGAAAACACTAATATTACCAATTCTATTCTGCAAAATGAATTGGTTGCTTTTTCTACCATCAATAAATATTAAAGATCACAAACCACACATTCTCTGATTCTATGTTGTGAGTTATAACCCAAAACTTTCCCATTCCAGATTTCCATCTGAATGGTTGAGACAAACAACTCCACCTATTCTAAGTGATGGATTATATTACTTTAAAAAAAAAAGTGATGGATATATTGGAAATGGCCCAATAATAATAGAGACCGGGGGTTTGGGAATGTATAACCCGCACAGCCCAAGAAGAGTCTCAAGCCCGGAGCCTACCCCTGGGCCCCAAAATGATGGGCCTTGACTTAGTCTCACGGCCACCACATGAGCTGACTTAGTCTCGTGGGGCCCTCCAAGAATTAGCACTAGTGTGGTTGGGATTTCTTTCATAAATGAGTCTTGTAATTGTCTTGTTAGGGACATTCATATTTTTCCATTACTATTGTCTAATAAAGCGTTGTAATAGCTTATTAGCGTATTTCAAATATATAATACGGTCTTCACGACATATTTTGCTTATATGTTATCATTTCATTTATCTATTCGGGTTAATTAAACCGAACCCCGGTTTAATTAATTCCATCATTGGTGCTCTTGTTGAGAGCGGTTGTACATACTCGAGCGTGCTCTCTAGTTTAGTTTACTACAACTATCCCAATTAACGATCACATTGCTTTATTTGTCGTACCGGGTCTCTCCCCACTCACCTCCTCCAACGTCCATTGTCAAGATATATCCCATCTTTCCATAAGGCTTTTTATGCAGTGAGTGTGAGATATATATTGATGCTCTGCGAGTTATCTTTGCCATTTTACATTTTTCAGAGAGTTTTATTTGCAACCATCTTTTTGAGGGAAAAGATTGAATCGCCGGGCCTTGGTGGATTTGGTTGTCTTGTTCATTGTTTCTACTTCTAAGTAAATGATTTATCCTCCCTCCAGTTCCTTCTTATTCTGTTTGTCTTTTGCGATGCCAATTCCGTAGGAGAATATTTATGTTTCCTTCATCACATGTGATACTCTCTCCACTTACTGGTTACAACATAACAATTAGGCAGATCGCAATGGCAACGACCCTTTTGGCATCGATCCTTTTGGCATCAATCCGTAAACACCGCGACTCCACATCCAATGACAAGTCCCATGAGCGCTAAGTGTAGAGATGAAGATCGCAATTCCGAGGGTCGTCGGTTTGGGCTCTTCCCTGTGCGTCACCATGCAAGATTAGCCTAAGCCATTGGTTATCAACGGCTTCCCGATGATCATCAACTTGCAGCTCTGGAAAATGATGAACTGCCGGTGGGTGTGCACGTAAAGGGTGTTAGCTGTTGATTTGATAGTTGCAGAACATGATCCTCGATGACTGCAATGACCATATATATATATATATATTATATATAAATATATATATAATTATATACATATAATATATAGTGGCAAACTTCGGAACGAAATCTTGGTCCCAGCCGGACACGGGATGGCCTGGCAAGGTGACAAACGAGATTCTTGACAGTTTGTGTAGAGTTCGGCGCGATTTATTTCCGTGGTTGCTGAGGACGTTGGTGGGTTTACACAATCGATAAAGAAGAAAATGGTTATTCCTAATAAGGAAAAACAATTACAGGTTTGAATGTTCTTTGTAGAATGTGGAAATTTACAACGGATGATAAATGGGCAATATGCGCGAGAATGATAGTATGGGTTTGTTATCTCGGGGAACCTCTGCATTCGTTGATAGCCCCGGGAAGTTTGGACCCGGTGATGTCTATCCGGGATTGCATTAACCACCCCAGAAAATCGGCAATCTTTTTCGCCCAGACGCAGTCAAATCCAGAAAAACCATACGTTTAACCATACATCATCAGCTTGCAGTCGTGGCCTCCGAATCTCACGCCAATCATCCGCTCCATCATATGCCTGAAGTTCGCAGTGTCGAAGGTGATTCTACGTGGTGGTTGTGTGCTCTGTCGTGTAGGATTTTCTCGTTGTGGGACCCATGTTTTGCCACAGCGAGCCCGTCATCTAGTTTCCCGATCCACTGGAAACGATGGGCACAAGCATGAGGGAGGTTCTGAACTGGTTGTCATCTCAAGCGCTATAACAGGCAGCACCCCCTCGCCCGGGAGGTTCTCTACTGCCACAGCCGGCGGTGTAGCCTCTGGGGTGAACCGACAGTTTGTGATCATGCATGCATCATCATCTTCATGCTCTCTGTTGCTTCTTTGAAAAATCTATGCCCGTGGATCCTCTCAAATTTGCTCAAGCAGGATTGGGCTCTGTTAATGAATGTGTAGTCTTGCAGATTATAAACCCCTCATTCTCATGATATTACTCCTCCACACCATTCAAACGGGATAATATCTTCTTCCCCAAGTGAGCCATAGCAGTCAGCTTTAGATCTTGATGGAGTTGGCTATGGTTGGCGATCTACACCTTTTTGGCAGTGTTGAGTGTGGAAAGGAGTGGCCGAAGATTTCAACCACCACATTTTGTTGGCCGTGGCTTTCTGGTGGGTGATTGTCAAGTAGAGAGGTTATTGGGGATTTGCTGGTTTTCTATTTGGTTGGCCATTTTGGCTGATCGCTTTTAGGTATTTTCTCGTTTGCTTGTCAAAGATATGCCTTTGCCGGAACTTGAAACAAAACGTACGCATGAACTTTACAATGAGCAGTTTGTACAAGCTTGAAAAGTTGCATCCATTTGTCCTACCAGTGAGCCTTTTAGATACGAGATTTACAATGGCCATAATTTGGTAAAAGCATGCATGCCCACCATATGCGTACGTACATAATTCTATCTTTGAAAATAAATTATGTTTATTATATTTTCAAAGAAAAAATATGTCTAGGTGGACCACTAGGCTACGTG
>VALG01000346.1:0-12306 GCA_009835305.1 Ipomoea purpurea
CGCTTTGTGGGCCTTGACCCGATTGAGGCGCAGAGTTTAAAACCCTGGTTGGACTTGGATGGGGATATTCACCTTTCAGCGGCTTCTTCACTAGGCTTGCTTTGCTCTTCTTTGGGCAGGCCTGACTCTAACCATCAGCAGTCATCAGCGCACTGGCTTTCAATAACAACGCTTTGCCGGGGGAGTTTTTCTTTTGGTTCTCCCCTTGGCTTCTTCTCTCCAGTCGGGGATGCGAATTGGAGTCACTGAGTCGGACTGTCCTTGAATTCAGACACATTTGGCATGACGGGACCCCGCCACTAACATTCACGAATCTCTCGAACTCTTGAAATTACAGTGGAATCTGGGGGTGAGCAAAGTACCCTGCAACAGTATGGAGGGATACAGATGAAGTTGTGGCGTGGGATTTTCCATTCAACATGTCTCTGTCTAGAATCTTATTCGTTTCGTTCGCTTGAGGATGCTTTCTGAAGGATGAATGAGCTCGTAAGGTTCGACGCGGACTGAAGAAGTTGGTAACCCAGCAAAATTATCGCACATGTTCCAGGTCTCTTTTCTAAAGTTGTTGCAGGCATAAACAGGAATTCCACCGGTTTTCCCAGACTTTTTGGGACTTGGTGAAGTATCAGATTCAACAGTAGGTAAGGTAGGTGGATCAACAGCAGAGCAAGTGTTCTTTTTTGGTAGGTGACATTGACGAAGTTCTTCAGACGAAGGCAGGGAGAGCAAATTAGTTCTCAAAAGCCAATCATAAACAATTCTAGACTATATGGATTTGCTCATCGAGTCGTTTTTTTTTTCCTCAACAATGTCACGTTGCAACACTTTCCAGGTTTTGTTTACCAGAAAATTTCATCAGCTTTGCAATGCAGCTCTATATTGCAGTATGTATTGAAAAATAACTACCAGAACGATCACCGGGGATTCTCCGGAATTCAAGTTCGAATAAATTCGCAGGTTAAACAGATACGGAATTGAGTGAATAAGGGATCAACAGGGTCTTATCGAGCGGGAGAAATATCAAGCCTGGGGTTATTTCAGAGTTCATTTTTACGCCCTCAGTTGGTCGAAGAATTTTCCCCGCCCTAACTTGTGTAAAAGCTTCTCTTTGAGCAGTTCCCTTTTTGTACTGTTATTTCAGTTTACCCGCCAAGCTCCCGGAGCAGCGGCCTTCCTCGTCGACGAGCGCAAGCCTTCTCGGATTCTAGGTGCACCGCCTGAGCAAAAGCTTATTGTGCAAGAATGCCGTCGGCCGAATTTTCCATTGTCAGTTCACGGTTTCTGGAAATAGATATCCATTTTGGTAAGGGACCTCAATCATAGTTGCTTCGTCAACCATCACCAAGGAAGCCTCAGTTAACGTCGTTGAATCAACGGTGCCCGAACCAGTCAGCACTACGAATTCTGGGTAGTTCTCGTAGGACATAACTGTCGCGGAGTATTTGTATTTCTTTCTCCGCAGTTAGAGGACGAGTCTTTAAGCTTTCTTGCGGGTTGCAATCAACCAAGCTACAGATAGCGTTTCCTTGAATATGTTTCAGGTGCTGTATCGCCTCGGTTTAGAAGTTCCTTCCTTTCCGAGTCTGGGGAATGTAAATGGAACTCATCCTCACAGGGAACAGCCATTGAACGCATATTGTGATGGGAGAAGAGAATCTCTTGGAGGGCTGATGAAATGCGCAAGAGAGAGGGGGCCATGAAAGTGGGATGACTCTTCTATTCTTCTTGACGGCATGAGACACCACAGCCTGGGTTAAGCAAATAATTTACTCCTCAGTTATTCATTGACCGGATTCTAAATTGTCAATATAACAATGTCAAGTTTTACGTGAATTGCGATTGATGCAAACGGTACCACACGCTCATCTTTTTAGGGTACGGATGGAATACAAATCCAAACGCAAGGATGATTTTGAATTTTCACCAAAGACAATCAAAGGATCGCTGGTTTTAGCTGATATCTTTCTGAGAGGAATAAGCCCATAAATGGGTAGTCTTCTTTTAAACAGGTAAACTAATGAGCGTAGAGAGGCACTTTAAGGAAGCAGGACGGTCAGATAGGACACGCTCGCCCACAACCTCAAGTAACTGACTAAGCATCCTCTTCTGATGGACAAAAAGTGCTTTAGTTATCGTCCAATCCGTTGCAAATTCCAGAGCCGGGCATCTGATAATTTCAAACCGGATTTGGCAACTCCAGCTGGCTTTTAGTTCAGAAAGTCCGCGTTGTTTTGTTTCAGTTTCTTGATGTATTCTACCCTCAATTTCCTTCGGAATTCAACCAAGGTACCTGATGGTAGTGCATGCCCTGATTGTCCATTATGCTTCCTCGTTCTTGGAATGCTGAACAGGATTTCTTTGGAAATGTTAAGTACCAGGGATGCCAGTTTAACAACCAACCGCCTTGCTGCTGATGTCATTCTTGCCTATTCTGCTGTGCCTTTAGTGATTTATTATATTCTTTGAAGATATGCTGTTTCTTGCTCCGAGACAGTGAGCCACTCAGAGGTTTTTTTTACAACAAGAAAGCAATCCGCCAGAGTATTGGTTTTCGTTTCATGTACTCAAATATTCACTGCCCCAAGTCAGCACTCCACCGTAGCGCTATCCCAAGGTATCCAGTTCACTTGTCCTTTAAGAGTATTAAGAGACCATACTGTATTAGTTTCTCTTTTAACAATATTTCCAAGAATACGCTTTGACAGCAACAATCAGATTTGGATTCCTTTGATCAGATTGATACCTTGCACAGATTCACAACCTAAATCCATTATATCTGGTCGACTGGCTTTAGATTACAGCAATGCCTATCAGACAAACCACCCTGCATAGACTTGTGTTTTATCCTCAACCTGAATGAACCAGATTTATTTCTTCTTTGAAATCCTTTGTAGAGGTGGGAAAATAGGTGTTCGGCAAGATTTGCAGTTTCTACAGATCAAATTTTTTGATATAGATTTCTTATCGTACTCTCACTGTATTGAAATAAAGTAATTTTTGAACTTCTTGAACTTTGCTTAACACTGTAGTTACCGGTACGGAAGTAAGTCCAAGTTGCTTTACACAACCAATGGACATAACCTGCTCAAAACTCTTCTCTCTCTATCACCCTTTGTAACAGCTCATGCTGGTATGTGTTTCTGCAGGGTTTGAACCAAACACAATGTCATGCCCACATAGTTTTTTGGGCTATGGTTACATGTACTATCCCAGGTAGTGTTTTACAAAGACAGAAGTTTTATCAACAATTTCCCCGTGTTTGGTATTCCATGTTGGAGCAGATACTGTGTCAGTACGCTCATACCATGTCCCGTGGGGCCTTGTTAAAGGCATAGAGTGCTTTTCGTAAGTTTAAACCATACAGGATGTAATCGTGGATCTTCGAAACCGTTTTAGGTTGAGCTCTACATTATATGTCTTCGTGGAGAATAATCCATTCAGAAAGGCTGTCGTTGACATCCCTCTCTTGAAATAGGAGTGAACCCCAGAATACAGTGTGACAGCTAGCAATAATCCTGATTGACTCGAGTCAGCCTTTATTTTTTAAAACATTTTTTTTTATCAAATTGTATTTCTGTTGAGATAGTTTTTAAAAACCACACCCTGTTTGTTTCACAAAGAAACCTGTTTTTTTTTTTTTCTCTTTAGTTCCCACCACCACTTATCCACGAGGTCAAAAAAACGATACACAGTTAATCATTTAAAGAGATTAATCGATCATGCACGTCCACTTTGCAGATTTGGGGTCGTATGCACTCAGACTTTCGTGGCTACAATCGTTATAATCCTGCCTTTCACGTAAGCGATTTGACATAGAATTCCTGATACTGGGCAACTAATCATGCGACTCCATATATTACAGCTCTATCTACATTGGAAGAGTACATGGGGTTATGAACATTGCATGTGATGGAAGGCACTTTCTATTAGTCGTGTAGGTCATGCTTCCTTCAATGCCCCATCTCGTTCCTTCCAATTGTCTAATATCCTTCATGATTCCAGTGTGTCTACATCTTTATTATCTATTCAAAAATTTGCCTTAGATATAAAGTGTTGTTTCACTTGTTTGAGTTTCACCCATCTTTTTTTTTTTTGTTATGAGGCTATCAACACCAAGGAAATTCTTAAAGGACAATAGTCATTGGGCCTCTATGGACTTCCAATTGCCAAATCGTCTCCTTCCCCGTTTCTTTCAGCTCTCGTATCTTCGTCAGTGTGGCATGATCGTTTAAGACATCCACATCATCGTGTTTACTTCGTATTCTTCAGTCATGTTCGGTTAGTGGGTCTAATAATTCTATTCGATGTAATTCCAATTCGTGTAACGCGTGTCAATTGGGCAAATTTCTCGATTCTCATTGTCACATGTTAAGTCCCATAGTTCTAGTGTTCTTGATTTAATATATACAAATATTTATGGTCCAGCTCTTCTTTTGTCAATTGATGTCTATCTTTATTTCATTATTTTCATGATGATTTATACTCGCTACACTTTGGTATTTTCCACAAAATTAAAATCTGATTTGTATATCATCTTTGATAAGTTTCACACAATGGTTGAACGTCTTTTTAACAGAAAAATTAAAGTCATTCAGTCTGATCTATGAGCTGAACAAAAAATTGCATCATTTCTTATTAAATTTGGTATCATTCATAGACAATCATGTGCCTATACTCATGAACAAAATGGTCGTGTCGAAAAAACATAGACACATAGTTGAAACCGGACTGACTCTTCTAGCCGTGCCTCTATTCCATATAAATTCTCGGATTTTGCCATTGAAACTGCGGTCTATTTAATCAATAAAATTCCATTCGTTATATTAAATAATCTCACTCCCCATTTTAAAGTGCATAATTCTAATCCCTCATATACTTTTCTCTGTGTCTTTGGATGTCTATGTTATCCATATCTCAGACCATATAATCGTCACAAGCTCTCATACCGATCCTCTCCATGTGTCTTCCTAGGTTATCCTAAGTCGTTTCGGGGGTATGGGTGGATGGACATGCAGACTAACAAGATTTATGTGTGCAGGCATGTAAGGTTTGGTGAGACAGTTTATCACTTTGCTACCCAAAATACTGTGCAGTTTTCTCAACCTGTGCAGCATTACCCGTGGGATGAGTATGTTCTTCGCCCCACGGCAGCAGCTGCTCCATCTCTTGGAACCGTCGACGTCGCGCCCAGCCCCAGCAACGACGATCCTGCGCCGTCTCCACCACCAGACGTTGTCGACGATCCACCAGGCCTTCCCAAGCATGAGCCGTATGAGCAGACGGACCAACCAACAAAATGTCATCACGACTGTCCTCGAGGGAAAATCGTTAAATCCACGATTCAGACTCACTAGATGCACACTTGGAACAGGTCTCAGGCTCCACCTTCAGCTTTAACGATTTAGGTCTGTCCTATGGATCCTACTTGCTACACTCAGGCGGTTAAATATTCAGAATGGCGTGAAGCTATGGATCAAGAATTTAATGTCCTTCTACAGAATCAGCCATGACACCTTGTCCCATTTCACCAGGTATGAACATTATTGTGTTTAAGTGAGTTTTTCATACAAAACGAAAAGCAAATGGCTCCACTGAGAGACATAAAGCAAGACTTGTAGCAAAAGGATTTAATTAGGTGCCCGGTCAGGATTTCTTTGATACTTTCAGTCCAGTGGTCAAACCAACCATAGACAGGTTACTTTTCTCTGGCTTTATCATCTGGGTGGTCTATTAAGCAACTGGATGTTCATAATGCTTTCTTAAATGGAAATCTATCTGAAAGAGTGTATATGAAGCAAACACCTAGGCATATTGATGCTTACTATCCAAATCATATCTGCTTATTGAAATGTCACTTTATTGATTAAAACATGCACCTAGAGCTTGGTTTAATCGTTTGCACACCTTTCTACTATCTATTGGTTTCTGGCGAGCTGTCGTAGGCTCCCAAATTAGAACCTTACAAACGTAGTAGCGGGAGTAAGGGTCGATCCACGAGGAGTAACTAGTTTAACGTATGTGCTCAAATTAAAGGAAGGGGGGGGGGGTTGGTATGAAGGGATAATCAAAGTAAATAAACGAATAATGCAATGAAAACAATATATATTGAAAGCACTTATAATAGAAAACCTTGGTTAGTAAAGATCCACCACCGAAATTTAACACTGATCATTGATTCAAAAAGTAATTAATATGCAGTTGAATATTTGTCGTAAAATTATTTCATTTCCGTTTTTCCTTAGTTGTAGGTAACTAAAGCACACGCGGTTTAATTACCTAAGACAAAGCGCTATAGATTTAATTTAATAGCAGCAATAGGAACTAGGAAAACTGACAAACTAAATAACACAAGCACAAGCGGTTGCAATTAATTTATGAAAATATTCTACCTGAGTCCAATTATCACTAAGCCGTCAATAATTAACCCAGTTGCTACTGAATATTAGAATAATTTGTAGCCACATTATTCTAATATAACAAATAATTTATATCAAGTAAATAACTAGTAGGCCTCCTAGAAATTAAATGATACAACTATTCAAATAACTTAGAAGAATATTTAGTACTCAAATGCATAAAATTATATAATAAAATCAATAAATAATCTTACAGCATTGTTGGTTTTATGACTTTTGGGCAGTCAACGGCAAGCCAACACTACCGTTAGAATAACGAAAAAATAGGAAAAATATATGGAAAAAATATAGGAACTTTGTATTGAAGAATATTGCTGGTGAATTGTTGAAAGTTGTCCCATCTCCTCTATGTGGAACGAACTCTTGGGTTGCTCCGTATTGGGTATCCTTCTTGGGCCCTTCCCTTGATCAAAGTTACTTTCTTCGGCCGGTCCATGTGGCCCCAGGCGTAGTATACCGATCTATCAAGCGATAATCAATTCGGGGGCCTTCATTCACTAAACCAACTAAAGAAATTAGCAACGATATGGATATTGATAACAGCATTTAAAGAATAATCGAGAGAGGAAGAATGGAATGTTTGTACAATTGAAAACCTTCACTACTTTATAGTATCTTAAAATAGATCTAAATTATTCTCCACCCGTAGATTTTACTTAATTTTTCTTGCCACACGACATGGTCTTTACCGAAATATAGCTCGCAGTCCGAATGCGCCATTGACGAAATCTTGCTTCGCTGTGTGCCGTACGTGTTATCTGTATTTAAGAAGTTGGAAGGAATAAGCCAACATAGATATAAATGTAAATTGTTTTTTTATTAATTATATATATCGGAAGGGGAACCCAAAAGAACAAATCAGTTTATACATGTTGATTGTCGCTAACCGGAAGCCCCATGCAATCATCATCTAGCAAGATACCGTTGCTATCGGTGGATCCTCCAAGGGTACGCAGTCATACTTTGGTAAACCTCTGGACGTAGCTGCCCAATGCATCTGCCACCTGTTTTGTTCCCTTAATATACTGGAAATGGTCCAATCTTCCATTTGGCTAACTCCATTGATGCAAGCTCTGAGATCCTTTTTGAGTCAATGACATTCTCTTATATGCCACCAATAATGCCTCATTTAATCCCCTAGAGTCGGCTTTCCAAATCAATTCTCGTGAAGCCCTTAGAGGGAGCGAGGTTGGATGCCTTTTAGAAAGCACAGGCCTCTGCTACGCGGTGAAGCAAACTCCGAGGCCTTGAAAAAACATGACCCCCCTAGAATTCCATTCCAGTCTCTCAACACACACCAAAGCCAGCCTTGCCCGAATTAGGTCAACTGGCACCATCAACATTGATCTTTGATCCGTCCTTCTATCCGGTTTTCCCTAATTTATACCAGGTTCCACTTGGATTACCGCTTGTCCTTGGTTTGGCACCTTTGCATCTGGCAAATGCATTAATGACTTCTTCACTTGAGTCTTATCCAGGCAACTTTAGCAGCTAGCGGACTTGGATGAATTACCTAAAAATAGCCTCGTTGCGCCACTTACATAACCACCAAAAAGTCACGCAAATACTGTGTTGGTGTTAAAGGTGATTTTCTTACCTTTAATTACTTCCTGCAATTCCCATTGTCCAGCCCTTTTCGAACCTTTATTCAGAATTGGTGCGAGAAAATGGCCAGGGAGTATGGCTCCTCCAGTACTGCCTCCAGCTAACTGGACATCTACGTAGCCATGTCCTGTGTCCTCTATCTGCATTCCTACAAAACCAGCATTTGTCATGTTGCAAAGCGCGTTCTTACTCGTTACTATTCGTCATAAGACCTTGTGCTCGCTAGCCATAAAAGGCGGAGATTCAGCTGGGCACCATCAACCTTCCATATTTTCCACTTTGCTGCTGCGGCGGTGAGGCCTGTTCTGAGGCTAGGTCATAATTGCAGAAAGCTAACTGAGAATAACCCCGTGTCTTCCTTCGACAGCAAACCAAATCGATCTCCTCGTGGTCGTGACAAATTGAACATGCTGGCATCTTGTTAAGAGTTGGGGGGGGGGGGTCCTCTGGTAGCAGTCCTTCTAAGTACGTCCAGTCCAGCCATTCGGTAGGATCCCCAGGTAACTGGCTACTGGTTGACAGCTCCAAATGCGGTAAACGGGGGATAGCGCAATTTGCTGCAATGGCATTCTTATCCAGATATCTAACCAAGAAGCTCGTGTCTTTACATTCTTAACAAATTTTTTAATTCCTTTTGAAAACGATCGGGGCCGCTTTAAGGATCCCTTTCCAGGCATTCGACATATTCGGTTTCGGGGACCCAGTCCGAGAAGCAGGAGGTAGTCCGCAGCATATTTGGCTTTAAGCAGGTGAACCCATAGTGTGGTCTTCATTCTGCGCCATCCTCCAACAAAGTTTTTCCATAAAAGCCTCGTTCATTCGATCCAAACTCCTTATACCCAGGCCTCCCATTTGATTTATCTTTGGTTCCGTATTCCAATTAACAAGGTGGCAGCTTCTCGAGTCCTCGTTGCCCCCCCCCCCCCCATATGAATCTTTGAACTAGTTTTTCAATTGAAGATATTACGCCAGCCGGCAGGAGCGTTGATTGCATCGTGTAGTAAGGTATCGTTGAAAGAACTGATTTTGCAAGGGTAAGTCTACCAGCTAGGGACAGGTTTTCGAGTTCTCCAACCTGCTAGCCTTGATTGGACTCTTTCTAGGATGCCTGCAAAGGACTCATTCTTCAGCCTTCCATGTATATCTTGTTAGTTTATGTTGTACTTATGATGGGAAGTAATATGAATCTAGTCGCTCAGCTAGTTTCGAACTTTCTACTGTCTTTAAAATTAGAGATCTTGGTGAACCAGGTTTTTTTTCTTGGAATTGAGGCAGTTAAATGCAGTGATGGATCACAACAGAGATACATGCATGACATTCTAAAAGTGTGCTGGAAATGGCAGAATCCAACCTTTATCTAGCCATATTTCCCACGTCAAAAGCGTGCCCACTGCTACAGTATTACATGATGATCCTAACACAGTACAGGAGTTTAGCTAGTGCATTACAATATTTAACTATCACTCGCCCTGTTTTTTTCTTTGCAGTCAATCAGTTATGTCAACATGTGCACACGCCTACAGTTTTCATTGGGAACAACTAAAAAGAGTTTTAAGGTATGTTAAAGGCATTGTTACTCTTGGTTAACGAGTCAGCCAGTCATCTTCAAGAGAAATTCATGCCTTCTTTGATTTTGACTGGGCTGGCTATCTGGAGGATAGAAAATTCACAAGTGGCTTTGCTATGTTTCTTGATCTAATCGTTGGTATCATGGTTGCAAGAAACAAGAGAACTGTTGCTAAGACATTCTATTGAGGCCTAATATAAACATCTAGTCAAATGTTTGTTGCTAAGTTATGTGGTCATGTCCTTCTACGAGAATCATGTCCTAGGTATTTCGGTTCCAAAATTATGGTGTGTAATCTTGGTGTAACACCCCGTGTTACGACCCCTAAAACCAATTAATGAATTAATTAATAGCCCAAAAAGAAAGGATGAAATTATATATGAATTAATTAAGGGAAAAAGGTCCACCATAGTCCATGGTGCCCCCATCTTAAACCCAAACCCCTAAATCCCAAAAGGATTAGACCCTAAATAAAGACCTAGATATATAAATAGGGAACTTAAGAGGCACCTAGAATCCCCACCACAATAATTCTCCCACCAAAAGAGTTCCAAGAATTCCCTAGGGAAATCAAGAAATCAAGAAGCTTAAAGAAAGATCCTTCATAGCCAGGAATTAATTAAGGCTAGAGAGTAACCCATTGTCTCAACAAAACCTATTTTCATAGTTATGATTCCCCTTAGGGTTTCCCATATTATTGTGTATTAATGATTTGTGATGATATTATTGATGATTGATATGATGATCCATGAGGGAATCTTGATAATCTTGATATTGGGAGATTCTTGATAATTATGGTGTTCTTGATGATTATATGGGGGATCTTTTTATATGGAATTCTTGATGATTATGTGATGTTCTTGATGGTTGGATGTTATTCTTGATGCTTATGTTTATTCTTACCGAATCTTGTAATTAAAAGGCAAATCGTATTCTTGGTTGATATAAAAGTGATTAGAACCCTAGTTGTATCGTATGATATTATTCTTGGATTATCGTGGGGAAATCGCATGTTTGGGTGTTGATTATGTTTAGAAAAGCATGAATAGGTTTAAGTGCCGTTCGTTTCTCGTATTTGATCCGTTAATTGTCTACGTGTTGTCGTTAATTTGCAGTTGTATAAGTGTCTAAAGCATGGTTTCGGGTTCCACAATGGTTCCTGGGCGATATTGTTGATAAGAGTCAGTGGGGTAGCGTCGGTAGGGGAACGCCGCACCTACCCACGGCCCGGCAATAGTGATCCCGGCTGCGGGCAGCCGGCCGGGGCGGGCAGCTGCCCGCGCGACCCGCTGCCCGGAAGTGAAATCCGGCGGCAGCGGCGGTGGCTCCCCACCCAACGGCTACCCGCTGGAAAATTATCCCCCTTAGGGAATCCTCGGCTTCCCGTTTTGATGTCCCCCGACCCCGTGGTGTCCAACGGACTCCGTTTATCGTGCTTGTCCTAGTTTCGATATTTCGGGTACCGTTCGTAGGTTATGAGTCTAATATATTTGCATGCTAGTTGAATTGGTATCTCCGTTGACCTAGGTAAGAGTATGAACCCTTAGGACTATTCTTAGCATGTGATGGATTCACGCATAGGTTTTGTTATAACGCCTTCTCCCCCTTCCAATGTTGATGTGGGTCATGTGCTTGCTATGTGTTTATGTGTGTGTGTTACCTCAATTCGGTTGCGATAGATTGTTTTATCCTGAGCTGCGGTTCAGAAGCTGGCTGAGTCAGAATGATACTCTTGGCTGCGGTCACCTTTGCATCTACGAACCAGCCTGCTGCTCAAAACATCTCTCCATTCCCGAAGATTCAGAATCCAAGGAAAAGAGGCAGAGTGATCCGACTTTCAGGTCCGAATATATTCTGCACACTTGCATTACGACCAAGGTCCCTCCAGCTCCTGAGTAGAACTTTGTCTAAACGCTCTTCTATCCAGTCGGACGTTCCTTTCCCCTTTCTCCAGTTAACGGATATCTAGACATCAGGCATTGCATTAAGCACAATCTTCAAGAGTTCTCTCCGAAACGCCAGCAATAGTACGTCCGGATGTGGGTTTCCTCTCGTTTCTCAAATATTGAAGATAAGGTCATTAAAGTCACCAATCATTACCCACGGGAGATCCGATCTGGTTGCCAATGAGCGAATTATATCCCACGACTCTCTCTATGTGGCCGCTTTGAAAAAACCATAGAAACCTGTCATCCTCCATTTATCAACCCCGTATAACTCACTTCAATATCCACATGATTGTAGCAATAACTCATCAACCTAGGTATTATTCGATCTTCATAACAACGCAACCACCACTCAATCCATTATTGTCAACATAAATAAAAACATCGATACCAGTTTAAACCAAATCTTTCTGCATGATCCGGTAACTTTGGGTTCTATTAGAAATACAAAAACCCTCCCCCCCCCCCCGGGTTTCTTATGGCCACCATTCCCCCGTCAATCTCCGAACTGTCTATGGATTAACGACAAGCCAAGAATTAGATTCCAGCTCAATGTGCTCATTGGGTTGGCAGGGCTGCACTGCAGCACCCGCCAATTGCCATGTTTTTGACTCTGCATGGCTACATCCTCTCCCTCATTCACTCGGTTACCTCCCATCCACCATCCAATCTCCACTCCTCCGTTTGCTGCACGCATGAACAACAGCATGGTTCATTACCTTCCTTCACCATTCAACAGCCCTCTCACCCATCCCTCTCCTCTCCACCTTCC
>VALG01000348.1:0-19013 GCA_009835305.1 Ipomoea purpurea
GTATCTGTCGAATAATATAATCTTCTAAGAGAACTTATGATATAGAGCTAACGGGCCTCGTTTGAATGGGTGAATAGGTAGGTGCTCAGAGAAAGCGATTTTCAGAGGATTTCGACTCTTTTAGATCATAGTTAGGCTCCATTCTCGGCATCTGATTGAAATTGAACTGTAAAGTCGATTGCAAGATAGATTGATGAATTTCCGGTTTTAGTTTTATTTGTGCTCATGTTTAAGCAGCCAGTCAAGTAGAACTGGTACAAGACATATTTAGTTTCATTCTTGTCCTTTTTTATGGCAAACTTTTGTTGTTTTTTCCTTTATAAAATCAGAACCTTATCCTGTTTGGTCTGAATGGACATTCATCAAGAACTGAAAGGGAAAATAAGCAATATAGTGCAGAAAACACAAAGGTCTTACAAGAAATTATTTAGTTAACATGAAACATTAGCACTGGCATCAACTTCATCCTAGTTGTTAAAATTTCCCGGTTTGCTTGCTCTAAAAAAACTCGGGCAATGTTAAAGCTCAGAAGAACGCTCGCTGCCATAGAACACTCGAGAGCCAGCGCTCTTGGGCGTTTCTGATTTCTGATCTGAGCTTGAATTCCCCGAGCTGCTTTGGGCGCTGTCGATGTCTAAGGGGAGCTTCATCTTCGCCAACGATTCAGTAAACTGCTGCATGCTTTTCATGTACATATCCACAATGTCCTGTTGCACCACATTCGTTTCTGGCACATTTATAGACACGAGAGGCTTAGGGAATTCGGTTTCAGGAAGGTTACCCGAGGCAAGACTTTCAGAATCTGCAGCATCTAAGCTGTTCTCCTTCTTTGAATCTGTAGTTTTCTCTTTGGGGAATTCTCGGGGCTCCTCTTCGTTTTTTGAAGCTCCTTGCATCTCAGAAGACTGGGAATTCGCGGGATGTGAACCCAACACAGATCCATGTCGTCGATACACTGCTTGGAGGGGAATCAGTAGGAACCTGTGAACCAATCTGTTTTTCAGTATCCGAAGAGTTCAGGCTATCTGAGCTCTGGAGTCTAAATTTTCGCATTGAATGCCAAAATACTCAGAAACCATCAAGTGATTCTCATTCACTATCTTAGGATCTGGGAACTCGATTTTTTTCAAACTCACTCGATAAAACTCTACTAGCTTCAGATCATGCACCTGTTATCGTCATTAACTTTGCTGTCACAGCGTTTGGCGGTGCAGGAACCACCAAGAACTCGGGTGAAAGCTCGGTGTAAGCAGAAGACATACTGGCACAAACCCCGAGGGGGAATGGAACAGATCAGTCGACGAGAGAGTGAATCTTCCTCCAACTTCATTCCCAACAGGACTTCAGATAGCGGGACTAAAGCAAGCCAAGCAAACTGGTCCTCCAAGTAATTCCTCACCCGGCTCATCATCCAAATCTCGCATTTCAGAGAACACTCGACATTGGGCACATTCAGCCTGAGAGTCTGATTGAAAACCGGATTCTTCCCACCCCCGTTTATAGTCTGGGTGGAGACCGCATTCTCGGATCACTTGTCAGGCAAATCTTGGCATAAACATCCTGCTTGTGGTATATGCAGATGTTAAGGATGTCCCTAGCCTGGTGAACATGAACATCTAAAACACCAATGTAGTTCATTGCAGCTTCCTTGTTCTCCAGGAACACTCCATTATTGTTCTTTTTCCTCAGGCTCTGCCAAACCCGAAGAACCCTCGAAAAGTGATTGAGGAGAATCCATGGCTATTCTGTGAACACACAACACACAACAAGTTCAATACTGCTAAACAAACTGCAGTTCCTCTGTATGATAAAGAAGCAGAAACTAAACATGATTCAAGGATAAAACTCATAGAATGATAACCCAGTTTAAACAATCTTACTAGTAAGCAAAATTTCTGCAAAACCAAGAGGCATGAACCAAACATTATTACTAGGCTCAATTACAGAACAAGAAATAATAAACCATGCATGAAGATAAACTAACCAGAAAAGCAGTAAAACTTCTGAAACAACAAAACAGCAAAACCTAAGAAAGTAGTTAACACAAGAAACAAAACAAACAAAGACATCAATCAGTAAGCACAATTCCCAGCTCCCAAGCTCAAACACATGGATTGAAACCTTAAGAACAAAAAAAAACCAGATAAAGATACCCAAAACTTTACAACCTTGAGTGGGTAAAAAGCACTAAAAATTTTGCATCAAGAAACAACAAAAAAATGGATAAAGTTCCATCTTTCCACTTTGTTTTATCAAGAACAGACAAGATGAATCTGAAACTAGGATCTTTACTGAATTCCAACCAAAGCAAACTCAATTGAACATCACGAAATGAACAAAAGTGAGGCGATTAGGTTCAGTTCCTTGCCTTAAGGTCAAGTGGATTTCTCAGGAACCTTTTAGCTCCAGCAAAGGATACACAGACCCGGTTTAAAGCTCGAGGAATGGCGTAGTGGGATTGGAGCAGTACGGATTACTATTTATCAGCATGTTGGGAGAATAAAAATCTTGTATATAATTGATCTTGAATTATTATGGAAATATAAAAAGTAATTTATTAAATACTGTGTCCGTTCAGTGTATGTTAATCTACTGAAAATGAAGAAAAAACATGGTACTTTGTTTGATTACTGTTGACACGTACACCGACCATGAGCCTGGCGTCTGGCAATGACGAAGAAGTCCACTTAAAGGGACCCACCCCTGCTTTTTTCACAAATGGAGCATAGACCAGCACGTGAAGGTGGGGGTGACCGCTCTTTTTTTTTTTTTGAAAAAAACTCAACTTTCATTAATTCAAATCGGCATAAAGATGATTAACAATAAAAGACGGAGGGGATGATATCCACTCCTGACGCACAGACATAGACAGGCTTCCCTAGCTAAGTAGTGGCAACACTGTTCGCAGTACGACAAACATGATAGATAACTACGTCATTAAGTGAACGAAGCAAATCTTTTACATCAAGAAGGACAAGATCGCAAGAAGACACACTAAGATCATGGTTCAAACTCTGGATAATTTGAAGTGCATCACATTCAACACGAACATGGTTGATCCCCTTCTTCTTGATCCAACTTAAAGCTTCCCTAATTGCCAAGGCTTCCGCCTCCATTGGTGATGGAACTCCACTGCCTGGGATGCAAGCAGCTGCCAAGAAATGCCCATGATCGTCCCTTAGTACCCAGCCCCAACCTGCCCGGCTCCTGCTTGTATCAACTGCCGCGTCGGTATTAATTTTTAGATAGCCCGGCGGCGGTAATTCCCATTTCTGAACTGGAGTCGTGATTGTTCTAGGGAGAATGGAGGTACTCTCAAAGGTGGATGTCCAATCAGCGAGAAATAGTTTGGCGCCTTGTACGTTGTAAAACTTTTGGGTGGCTTCTATAACGCACAATGTTGGAATAATAAACATTTTATCAGACTCAATAATATAATCTTGAGTATATTATGTTTTTTTAAAGTATTATTGATTCTGTTACAATATAATATCTGTCAGTATATACTTCTTCAACCTAAAGCAGAAATGGTCAACATAATGGAAGAGTCACAGTTATATGTCGCTCAATTACAATATCTTCAGCAAGTATATTTAGAGTGTTTCAGATCTTTCTCCGTCTGTCTTTGGCTCACGGTCCTAGTCCACTTGACGTTCATTCCCAGAAGCATGGGAGTTGGTCAAAGAAAAATTGTAACTTATGAGAATTGAACTCAAATTATCTCTAGAATCGTCCTAGCAAGGAAGCTCCTTTTGGATTATTTATTAGTAATATTGATTGATATTGTTTCAATATTGACCAAGTTTCAAAAGTAATGTACCATTCTTTTTTTTTTGGTGAGTAAAGTAATGTACCATTCTCTTTTCTCCTTTCCCGTTAGAAGTTTGTCCTTTTCCTTCCTCCAATTAACTCATTGAGCTTCTGTATGTTCAATACAATTGGAGTATAAATTAGTATTAATTACTCCTTAATTCACGGATAAAAGTTTAGCTTTCGTTGAATTTAAAATTGGAATTATGGATGGGCAACGTATCAAAGGATTAAAATTTATACTTTTATAGATAAGAGAGCATAATTTATATATTCGAAGGTCACAAATTCGATTATTGTTACTCTACTTGCATAAAATGGACAAATCATTTACAACACGTTTGGTTTACCTAATTAATTTTAAGGGGATAGGAATTATATTTCATAAAGAATGAAATATGTAAGTAATAGAACATAAATTGTATTATATTATTTTATTTGACATATTTCATGAATCAAACATGCATGCTATAATTAATAAAATAAATACTAAACGAGACAACATAAATATATTTTTGAAAGAAGAAGAATGCCGTGCTATTTTAGTTCTAATTAATTTTGACAATTTTTTTCCTGAAATGTGGTGCATTATTCAAACTATAGGTCCCATTAAAATGCAAAATCTATAAAAAGCAATGAATGTTGTGTCCTTAGATTGATACTTTTTCAGTTGTGAATGACTTTAATGGTCAACCATTATTAACTATCTCTTTGAAATTTATTACATATCAACATTTTAGATGTGACTTTTGAGGACATGGTCTATCAGACCAAGATTTTTTAAAGGAAAAAAATATATATATATTTTTAAGAGATGAATTTATTGTCATATCTTATGATTTTATTAAAAAAATAAAAATAAAATAACACTTATTATTTAGGAATTAATCAAAGGATGTGATGTTAGCCGAAAGTAAAACATTGGAATTCATGTAATATTACTTTTCTTACTTTGATTGTTAAAAAATGGTATAATAGTAGTTACTTGCAATAGTTATAGAACGATGCCGTTTTGCACAATTTTATTTTTTATTTTTTCACGCGACTCACTGCAATATAAATTTTATAACTTATAATATACATTATTATAACTTATAAAATTCAATAACGTCATTTTGGACCGTGATCCACGGGACAATAATTTGCCAAGTTACTTGATGGATCATTTGAAGGTTGTAGTGGGCTGAAATCCGTTTAACTCATTGAATGGATCCAAGAAATGGGCTAACACAAAATGTGGCCCATAATTCACGGCCCATAGGAAGGATGCTCTGGCCGGCTGGTCCCACTGCAATTTCCAATTCGAAATTTTTAAAAAGGGGAATCTACAACGGTCATCTTTCTCGAATCTACAACGTTCCTCATTTCCCGATCCAACATTTGAACCATCCTCTCAAATAACTCTGCTCTCACTCACGCTCCTTCCATTTCTGTTCCTCTCAAATCTCTGTCTCTTCATTTCTTTCTTTCTCTTCATTTTTTTTGCCTTCTCTTTCCCTCGAAAATAGTAGAAATGTCAGAGAATAGATTTCTGGGTAGCATTTCTAACTCGACGATACGAAGTCTCCTTCCCAAATCCATTTCATCCAAGAGCAGGATGAGTTTAACTCGTTCCAAATCCAGATTCAACGGTGAAAACATCGCCCCTATGGATCCCAACGTTCAGATAAGCGACCCACCGCTGTTTTCTTCTAATTCTATCCCCAAAAAGGCCCAGTCAAAACAGGCAACCCCCATAAAGGAACTCGCCAGATCAGAGGCCAAAGTGGAAGTATCCAAAGCTCCCGACCCACCAGTCAAGGTAATCATTTTCCAAATATATGTTGGATTTTTTAGATTTAGTGTTTTATATAGGTTAGTTGTAGTGTTAGTTCTTTAAGCTTTTTTTCTTTTTTTCATGGGTAATTGTAGGTTGTGGTGAGGATCAGACCAGGAAATGGCCTAACAACTGGAGATCGGATGGTTAGAGGAGTTTCTAAGGACTCAGTGTCTGTTGGTGATAAAAAGTTCACTTTTGATTCGATTTTCGATTCAAATTCAACTCAGGTATGGCGGTTGTTTCAAAAGTTTCAGTCTTTCTCAGATTCACTACTGTTTCTATGAATTAATTACTGTTTTGGGCTCAAATCTGTTCTTGGTTGGATGTTTATGTTATCTGCTTAGTTTAATTTGCTCAACTTGAGAAAATGTTTGAATTGGGGGATTGATTTTCACAACTTGTTCTGTGTAAATTAGGAGGATGTATTTCAATCAGTTGGGATCCCTTTGGTTAAGGATGCATTGGCAGGTTATAACACATCACTCTTGGCTTATGGACAGGTAGTTTATGATAAGCTGATTTTATCCTCATCTTTGTATGCCCTTGATTCTTAGGTCTTTCTATATATTAGTAGCAGTACTTACATTTGGTTAATTGTTACCAGACTGGGAGTGGAAAGACATACACATTGTGGGGACCTCCCAGTGCAATGGTTGAGACTCCATCAACCAATGGTCTTCAAGGCATTGTTCCACGTATTTTCGAGATGTTGTTTGATAACATTCAGAGAGTAAGTCTGCCATTTTGGCCCTTTCTTTTGTCATGTTAAAATGCAAATGGAATAGGGCCATTCCTGACTGTTTCTTTTCCTGTTTGACTATTTAGGAGCATGAGAATTCTGAAGATAAACAAATAAGTTACCAATGCCGTTGTTCATTCCTTGAGGTAAATTACCTCGACACTTTGGACGTAGCCTGTTGTTAAAATGGTGTTTGAGATATGTACTAAGTAGCTTACTGACTGCTGCAGGTATACAATGGCCATATTGGGGATTTACTTGATCCTATGCAGAGGAATTTGAAGGTAAAAATTCTGCACCCTTTTCACACAAGCAAAAGTTAATTTGGAAATTGTGTATGGTAATGAGAATGAAGTCTTTGGTTGTAATGAATGCTTCAGATAAAGGATGACACCAAAAACGATTTTATGTTGAGAATCTGACAGAGGAATATGTGAGCACATATGAAGAGTCACACAGGTTTTGATTAAGGTAAGAAACAGCAATACATTTACATTGTCTGTATTTTATAGTTCTTTAAGTTATATTTTTACACTTCCACAAGTGATTCTAGTGTTTACTTGATCCCATGTAATGTTGATTTTCAGGGTCTTTCAAGTAGAAAGGTTGGGTCAACAGGAGTAAACTCGAAAAGTTCAAGGTCTCATGTTGTGTTCACATGCATCATTGAGTCCTGGTGCAAGGTATTTTCATGATCTTTTAGGTGCCAAAATTATGATATTATTATGTCAAGATTACTTATTCATCTATATGAATGTATTAGGAGAACTCATCAAAGTGCTTTGGTAGTTCAAAGACAAGCAGAATTACCATGGTTGATCTTGCTGGATTTGAACGAAATATTCTTGAAGATGCTGGTAGACAATGTATAAAGGAAGGAAAATTCGGAAGAATCTACGTCACAACTGGGGTATTCTATACATAGATAGTAGTTGTTGATAACCTTGCTGAGTTCTCAGGCTGCATTTATTGGTACAGCTTGTAATCGTTCTTCTTACTTCTTCTGTAGGCGTTTGGTTAATATCCCTCTCTGAACAAAAAGCAAAGGGTACTTGAAGTTGTTCCCTATAGCTGTTCCAGTTTAACACATTTATTGAGAGAATCGCTTGGAGGGAATGCTAAACTCTCTGTCATATGCACAATCTCCCCGGCTGACAAGTATGGAGTGTATACTTAGATTTACAGACTCTTAATTTTTTAGGAATGATTTTTCTTATGGTAAACTGGGATTTTTTTAATGTAGGCATGCAAGTGACACAATAAGCACACTTAGATTTGGGAAGAAGGTGAAGCTCATGAAGAATGAACCAGTGATCAATGAAATCACTGAAGATGATGTTAATGGTCTGAGTGATCAGATTCGTTTGCTGAAGGTAATTTCATTTTCTTTTAGGAAAGACTAAATTTTTTCTGTTTTTTCTGTTGTATATCTAATTTTTGTTGGTCACAGGAAGAACTTATCAGAGCAAAGTCCAGTGTGAACAATGTGTCTGGAATCAACAGTGGCTATTTCAAAGGGCATAATATGCGTGAGAGTTTGAATCAGTTGAGAGTGAGTCTTAACCGCTCGCTGATGTTACCCCGTATAGATAATGATTCTGAAGAGGAAGTTCACATCGATGAAGATGACATAAAGAACTTCAAGTTCAGATTTGATAGCAGCATGCATTATTCACACGAGGAGAACTCGAAAGAAACGATCGAGGAGAACAAAGACTGCAAGAAAGTTCTGCTCAGCTGAAGGTTCTGTGACAGATGTAATGAGTGAAGAACATTACATCAGCTGTTCAGAAGAAGAAGGTGAAATCGAAGAAATTGACTCTGAAAGGTGAAATCCTTCATCCAAGTAGAATCTCGATCAATACAAACCACCAGTGCACTGTTCTCCAAGATCCTGTATTGTCTGAATCTCCAAAATTTGGAAATACTCAGAGGAAAAGCTTAGTTATATCATCAAGTCCCTCGTTGAACGAGAGTGATGATAAGCAAGACAATTCCAGATGTTCTGCATTACCCGAAAAGGAAAACAATATTGTCCAGTCTTCCTTGAGGTCAAGCAGAATATTTCCTGGACCAACGAGTCTTTGGCTGCTAGTCCTTCATCGAGGTTTACAGATAATCGATCATCACCAGCAGAACTCTGCATCAATGAGATCTTCTGTCGCCTCCTTCTCATTCGACCATTTTGCCATGAAATCTTCTGTTGACAAGGTAAAAACTATTCAAACATCGTCGGAAGAGCAACAAACTTCTGAGACATGGATAGTACCAGTCGATGGAACTAATGGTCATAGAAAGGCAGATCAAGTGCCTAAAGTAAGTAAATAATAATCAAGTTTTTTTCTTTTTCTTCTTGTTTTGTGCATTTCAATTGATAGACTTCCTACTTTGCTTAGGAATATGAGAAAGATCTAACAGAAGCTCTGGAGAGAGAGAAGAAGCTTGAAAGTGTTTGCAAGGAACAAGCAGAAAAGATCCAGCAGCTCAGCCAACTGGTAAATGCATTTGAGCTTCAACTATTCATAATATTCTCCAGTCTCCACATTACTAAATACTAATAACCACCCTGATGACAGGTAGCACAGTGCAAATGTGAGACACAGAATAATGTTGTGATTGGTTGTGAGGACATGGATCGTAAAAAATGGCGAGAATCAATAAATTTCAAAGAAAAGGTTAGTTAGTACTGAATTACTTTCTTTTGGTGCCATTTCATTTTACTTATTGTCCTGAGCATATTTTTGAATTTGCAGCATCTTCTGGAATGGAATGGTAACCGAGATTGTGAACAAGAGATCGTTAAAGAAATCCAGGGAGAGGTCGATCACGATGATAGTGGCAAAACCTTTGATATGGCAGAGAGGGATGCCCTTCTTACAGAAATTGAAAATCTAAAGAGCAAACTGCAGCCATATAGTGATGACCCTACGAACAAATCATCCGAAAGAGCAAGGTCCTCTTTGTTGTTGCAATCAATTCAATTGGGAAAGAGTGGTGCATATGCAAAAGGGGCAAATGAGGAAGAACTGGAGTCAGAAAGGCAGAGATGGACCGAGATGGAGAGTGAATGGATTTCCCTAACAGATGAACTGAGAATCGATCTTGAGTCCATCCGCCAACGAGCAGAGAAGGTGGAGATGGAGTTGAAACTCGAGAAGAAGTGTACAGAGGAGTTGGACGATGCACTTCAAAGATCAGTCCTCGGGCATGCTAGAATGGTTGAGCACTATGCTGAACTGCAAGAGAAGTACAACGACTTAGCTGAAAAGCATCGGTTGATCATGCAAGGCATTCAAGACGTTAAAAAGGCAGCTGCAAAAGCAGGAGCAAAAGGTCATGGAGCTCGGTTCGCCAAGTCCCTTGCAGCCGAGCTGTCTGCTCTGAGAGTGGAAAGGGAGAAGGAAAGGGACCTTCTGAAAAAGGAGAACAGAAGCCTTAAAGCTCAACTTAGAGACACTGCAGAAGCAGTCCATGCTGCTGGAGAACTTCTTGTCAGATTGAGAGAATCTGAGGAAACAGCTTCTCTTACAGAGGTAGATAGATTGCAGTAATTAGTTTCATTCTTTATCCCTATCACCAAAACCTTAACTCTAATATCTGATCAATAATGTGATTATAACAGGAGAAGTTCACAGCAGCACGGGAAGAGAACGAGAAGCTGAAGAAACAAATAGAGAAACTGAAGAGAAAACATAAGATGGAGATGATCACCATGAAGCAGTATCTTGCTGAGAGCAGATTGCCAGAAGCCGCTTTACGGCCATTGTATAGGGAGGACTCTGACATACCCCCCCAGAATGACACTGTTTTGATGATGATCAAGCATGGAGGGCAGAATTTGGTCCCATATATCAAGATCACCATTATTGAATCAATCACCTCAAGTGTTTAGCCAACAGTCCCTACTCGGGACTTGCAGAGATTATGCAGTCTACTGAACCTTTGATGTTTCTATTACAAGACTGGAAATTGTGTCACTTCAGTCATTCTCATTTTTTCATGTTATTTGATGATGCAAAGGCTGTATTTTGAACCTCAACCAATATTATTTGTATTGAAGATATATATAATATTCATCTATTCAATTTTTATTTTATTTTTTTGGCTTTTGAAAACAAAATACACTCTGGTATTATCATTGTTGTTCTCAAACTTCAAACTTCAACCGAGTTGCTCACGCCAGCCACTCTGTATTATCCTAGAAAAGTAGAAAGAAGCAATTTTTTTTTTTTAACCTTAATATCCGGTAAATAAAATAACTACAAAACATGTTTAGTGAAACTTTGTTCTTTCAAACTTAATGTTATTCACAACAATAAGTCAAGCATGTGGATTATGAAGATATTATTTTGTTCCTTTTTTTTTTTTCATAAGCTTTAGGTGAAAAAATTAGGGCAACTAAAAAAGGTAAATTTAACAAAGTTATTGGTGTAGGTAGAAAACGGCGTCGTTTGTTGGAGGCATATCCTTATATTCCCCATGTGAACATCTCCTCATCCGAATTTGGAACGTCTGCAGTGTAGATTCTGAGAAAAGCATTGGGACTAACCCAAGACCCAACCATAGGGTTTTAGCCCTTTGATTCACAGAAATGGCGATGACACCGGCGAATTCTCCCAATTCCGGCTCCGACTCCGATATCGACAACACTCCGACGCCGAGTTTGAACTCTAAAGCCGACCCGAATGCCAACGTCACTCCCGACTCGTTGAGTCCCACCAATCCCTCTAGCCCGCCCGTCGTCTGCCTGTACAGGTTCGCCGCAGACTCCTTCGGTGGGGCTTTTATGGGCTCCATTTTTGGATACGGTAACCATCTTTTGTTCCCACCAACCCTATCTTTCAGTGTCTCTTCCTCGTAACTTTTAGTCCATTTCCTCTGATTATGACATAAAAGCTGTGATTTCCCCCTTTAATCTTGGCGTGTTTCTTTCATTCGGAGTCATTAAATTAACAATCTTCGAATCGAAATTCGTACACTTTTTGCTCTGGCAGCTCATTTTGTGTGGTTCTGAGGAAATGATGATATGCTCTTTTGGGATATGTATCTTGACTTTTCAATTCGTATTGTTATAGTGCATACGCATAACTGTTTTCCAATTTGAGATCTTGTGATTAGTATTGCCAAATTGCTGGTATTGGGTATTACATCTCTACAAGGGTGAGCATGTAAGTCTTGACTGATTCTGTTGGATTAAGAAATTGTTTGTTAACATTGCTGGAGAATTCGTATTTTTCGGTTATTTTCTCCAGTAATGCACTCTTTATACTGTTATATATATCTATGTATCTTGTTATTCTGGATTTCTGGTGGCGTTTTACATTTACTTCAATAGACCTCTAAAATGTCAATACGCAGGGAGTTTCCTGATTTATCATAGCTTTGTTGTGGTTGTGAGGTTGTGACACAATAGATATTTGTTGTAAATTTTGTTTTCCATTTGATGGTTAATCCAGCTAAAAGTTATTTGAGTGCAAAATGGGACGATCTTGGCTTGATTATTTGGGTGCAGTGCTTTGCTTTTACTGTGTAATAGATGAATCATACAGAGTAAGTCTGTGTGCTTCTGTACTTGTGTGATATGCTGAGTTACACTATATGCATGAATGCTTCAGGTTCAGGATTGCTAAGGAAGAAGGGACTTAAAGGATCTTTTGCAGAGGCAGGATCATCTGCAAAGGTATATGGACTGCTAGTGACTATTTGTCTAAGAAAATATAATTAGCTGCTTGTGAATTAGTAGGCATTTAGCTGTAAATTGAGATCAATAAGATTTTTCTGGTTGTCTTTTTAGACATTTGCAGTATTATCGGGAGTTCACAGTGTGGTTGTTTGCTTTCTTAAGAGGCTGCGGGGAAAAGATGATGGTATGTCCCCACTCCCCATCAATTTGAAGAATCATTTGTCTCAATTCTCAAATGACCTTTACCAATTTGTTTTCCTTTATATTCTTTACAGTAATTAATGCTGGAGTAGCTGGATGTTGCACTGGTCTTGCTCTAAGTTTTCCAGGTACTTCGTTCTCCATTTTCACTCGTGAACTAGGATGGAGGTCTCTATAAGCTACTTACTTTCATGCATTTTCAACATTTCTCTCTGGAAACTTCACAATTGGACATCTTGCGTCATCTTTTCATTTTTTCCCTCCTGTTCAATTTTTTTTTTTTGGTTTGCATTTCATATCTTTTGATGTTTCTCAGGTGCACCTCAGGCTCTACTACAGAGCTGCCTCACTTTTGGTGCATTTTCCTTCGTTATCGAAGGCCTTAACAAGCAGCAGCCTGCATTAGCACTGCCAGCTCCATTAGGTCGTCTCAGAAGCAGCCAACACCCCGCCCTCCTTCCCCTATCATTCCCTCTACCAAACGAGCTTAAGGAGTCTTTCTCTTCCTTTTGCCAGTCCCTTAAAAGACACGGGAAGAACAATAATGCCCGTCGCTAGTTTAGATTAATAGTTACTTCTTACGTTGAACGTTTATTTGGAATCTTGAGATAAACTTGTAAGGCTTTGTGTATCTTAAACTTCTCTGTTGCTTTAGTGATTGATGATGGAATTTTCACATTTTTTCCACAGTCTGTTTATTTCAACTTCATTGATTCAGCAGAATCTGTAGTGGGATATGTGACCAGATCCCATACAAGGAATCTGCAATGCATACCTTATTTGTAGAATTGTAGTCAAATAAGTTTTGAGTAATATTGTTTCACAAGAGAACTTCTTTATATACTTTTTAGGCTATCTTTATCCTTGCAATACTCTCACTTTAAAAAATGGATCAACTCTTACATTATTAAATTTGTAAATTCTTTATTATTTTCTCTAATCCCTGCAATATTCACTCTCAAAAGTGGATTCACTTGCATTTTATATTATAAATATAATAATAAAATAAAAATAAAAAAAGAAATAAAAGTCAATTGCAAACCTGCATTATAACAAGCATGCAAGCCATATAAGTCAACAAAATAAAACCAGCTTTCACGTTATCTTGAAATGGTTCACTTGCTGGAATGATAATAACCTTATAAATTTATAAATGTTTTTATTTGAAGATTGGGCCAAGTCATTCCAAGATTGTATATATTTAGTAGGAGAAGTTCACACACGATTTTGATGTCAAATTTAGTGAAAAATGAAAAGCCATAAATGGGAACAATATGTGTATGGCATAATTTATGGCAAGAGAATCCCTATTCCTTAGCACAATTTTACAATTATACACATTATATAGAAAAAAAATGGCATTGATACCAAATATACTATACACTTATATATGTAGCTTGTTAATAAGATAAAAAATTAATTATAAATAAGTAAATAAATCGCCATTAAATGATACATATGAAAGTAAAATACTAGGAACTTTCATTCATTTCATGCAGTACGTATATATAGGTGCCAAATCAGCTTCAAAAGCATCATATCCTCCTGTATATTCATCCCCTTCTCACAGAAACAAAAAAACACATCTTCATCGTCATCATGGGATTTGTGAAAAGCTGCAAAACAATATGGGCACATTATGTTCAACTTAGGAACTATTTTTCTCCCCCACCTCCTCCTAAACCCAACGAAGACAATCTTACATTCATGGTACGCAATCTGACATTTTTTATTTTTTTTTGTATTTTTAATGTAATAATCATAGTTTCTTTCTTGCAGACTTGTCTGCTGAAAGTGGACGTCACTTCTCCTGGGTGGCAGAAAGCCATCATCGCAGTCTTGAGAAGCACAAGGGTATGCATATATATGTGTATATACACACATTTCTTTTTTCTTTTCTTTTTGGGTATTATATTATTATTATTATTAAAATTGTGGTGATGAAATATATATATGGGCTCAGGGGTGAGAAGCTTCAAGATGAGTCAAAACGGGAAGATAATAGTGACGGGACGGCGGATCTGAATCTGCTGTTCAAGATGCTGAAAAAGGCAGAAACTTCGACGGAGCTAATATGGATTCAATCCGGGCTGTGTTCTAGCAACTTGTTCGTGAATGGTTAGAACCCGATGGCGGCTATATCGATAATGTCGGACCACCCTTTTTCGGAGCCAACAACGTTGGACGTCATCGTCGTCAAAGATGTTTTTCCAATTAGACCCTACAACCCCCCGCCGCCGCCGCCTCCCTACTACGGACCTATGTCTTCCGCCGCCGTGCCGCCTCTCCATTACGGCTATTAAACTGAAGTCTAGCGTTTGATATATCATATCGTAACAGAGTACATAGATCAACTCTAATTTAGCATGGATTTTTACAACTATGCATGCATTTCTTAATGTATTCGGACATTTGTCTGAGTAAAATAGTTAGTCTATCAGTCAATTTTGATTTATTTGACCATTATTGGCTATTTGACTTGATTAAATAATTAATATGAATGTTTTTGAGTAATTAGTCTTTTGTAATAATTATTGCTTCAAAATACTAAAGTTCAAAAAGATGTTCAAGTAGTATTTTATGAAAGTCATATTGTATGTAATCAGCTAACAACTAATTTACCAAACACTTTGATAATATTATAGGACTAGTCAAACCCACTAATCCAATCAACTATAAGCTAACAACTATTTACTGAACACGTAACATTATTATTTTAAGACTCTTGTTTATGAGTTTTTCACGGCTGAAAATTATGGAATTTCTGACCACCTGAAAGTGATCTTAAATCAAATCGAAAGTCTTGTTCCGATTATTTTTAGTATCCGAAAAAATCTTTGTTGCTATTTTCGACTACTTTGTGCTTTCAACTTTATTTAAGATCACTTTCGGAGGGTCAGAAATTTCATAATTTCTAGCAATATTTCGTTTAAATATTAAGTTAAAAGTTTGATATTCTGAATGAATGATGTATATCTAATTACTTTCTCACATATAATATAATATATTATATATTAAATTATTAAGTGGTTGTGGTGGAAATGAATTAAGTCAATAAGTAATCGATTTAGTCAATTTTCTCGTAAATTAAAGGCCGGTTTACAACATAAATGAAGTATATTAGGATGTAATATAATCGTTTATAAATTATAATGCAAATCTCTCTAATTTATTTACTTGTTAAGCAGATCAGAATTTATATATATGCGGCTTTTGAGAGAAAATAAAAAGTATATATGGAAAACAATAAGTAAATATCAATAGCAGATCAGATTTTATATGCTTTAATTTTGAGAGAAAATAAAAATATATATGGAAAAAAAAGTAAATATGAATAGCAGATCAGATTTTATATGCTTTAATTTTGAGACAATAAAAATATATATATTGGAAAGATTAAGTAAATATATCGAAAATTAATTGTGGTAAAGATAATCCCGGCTGCCCTATTCCATAGAACCATTTTAGTGGAAATAATAGTAATTTTATGGTACACTATACATATACACTGTTGCAATAAAATACATATACAATTATTTTAATTTATATTGTATATGTAATTTGTCTCTGATCTCTCTCTCGTTCTATTTTTCTCCGAATATATTTTCATTTTCTTAAAGATACACATACTTTAATTAATTAATATAGGTTAAATGTTCATATTCTTGGAAATCCAAAATCATTTTAGTATTATTTAATTTATTATGATCTTGATAATGTGAAATGTGAATGATAATTACTTAATCTTTATACTTTAGTAGGTTGAAAAAATATATTGAACAGTGTAGTACTCGAAAAAAAATTAATAATTAATTATAATAATAATAATAATAATAATAATAATATAATAATAATAATAATAATAATATAATAATAATAAATAATAGAATTAGATTTGGGGGGGAAAATTTTGATGTATTATTCGACGGGATTTAAGATTGATGATTATCGAGCTTAATTTCCTGCCAGATATTCTTTGTCATTTATAGTATATGAGTGTGTAATGTATGTATATAATACAAGTACTCCTCAAATCTGATCTTCATATTACTTAATTGCTGAATTTATATATACATCAATGGCTGCCAATCAAGCACTGTTCTGTGAATAACTACTCCTTCATGGTACGTATATACTATTTATGCATATACATTAATGTATATATATATGATTTCCAATCTAATTCCGTATCTAAAAGATCATATGGCATATCAGACATGTGTGTTGTGGGTGACACTTCTTCGTCCGGCTGGCAAAAAGATGTTGAGAATGTGTTAAAGAACATCCATGGAGTGACGTCGTTTAGGATGCAACGGTGGTCTAGGAATGATCGAAGTTTCTGGAACCGTGAATCCGCAAAAGCTAATGAGAAGCTAGGCAAGAAGCTGTCCATTGTTTGGTTCCAGTTCGGAGATTGTTCTTCCAACCTCTTCATGCCGCCGCCGGCCGCCGCCAACCCGTACGAATACGGCGCCGGAAATGGAAGCAGGTTTCTTCATTTTGACTCGCGAATATTAATGAACGACAACCCTTTTCTTCTCAACCAATCATCGTACTCACCATGACGGCCGCCATTATTGTTCTGTCGTCGCCCGAGGATATAATGGCTGCAGAGTGGCTGATGACGACTGGGCTAAACCCCGAACCGCCTCATATGAGCCGTCTGCGCCGCCGCTACCTATTGACGGCGGTGGTGCTGGAATCAACGGCTGCTGTTTGATGTGAGCAAGCTTAATTGGATTAGGTCGATTTGGCGATTTTCAGGCGGGTACGTTACGAGTTTTTGAAAAACGTACCGGCCGAATAAATGTAATTGTTTGCATCGCATATTAGAGGTGCTTCACAAATCACAATTAGCTAATAGTTGTATAATAATGTTACTCACATATTAATAAATAAAGGGGACTGATTTTCAAAAAAAAAAAATAATAAAGGAACTTTGTTAATTTCAACACCTTGTCTTTCAAAAGTGTTAATTTAGTACTTTGATTATGTAATTTTTGTCAATTTTGGTTACTCTGGCCAAATTACCGGCCAAATTTCAGAAAGAAAAAAGACGATTTTATCAGAATTCAAAAGACGATTTTGCCCATCAAATTATAGACTAAATGAAGGATTAAATTTTTCCCGCGAAACTTGACCAGCAATTTAACCAGAGTGACCAAAATTGATAAAAATTACATAATCAATGTACTAAATTGACACTTTTGAAAGTCGAGTGCTGAAATTAACAAAGTCCCTGTAATCATATGATCAAAATTGAAATTTCCTCTATAAATAAAGATGCAATTTTACATGCTATACCAAAACAACTCCATAACATTATTATTATACACAATTCGGACAAATAAAATCAATCAAATTAATATTACAATTTATATCTTTTTCAAAACATATTGTTCAAAATGACTTAAATAAAAGCCTAAACTTTCATGTATATACAACATGACAGTTGTATTGATTCTTAACATAACCTATGGGATCTGACAAACTAGTATACAATCTTGTATGGCAGGAGCGGGGTTACGTTACAGCCACAAAATTGAATTTTTCCATGCTGAAAATTAAAAGAATTGAATTAAATATGATATATAAACCCTACCAAATGAAATGAAATTATTATTATTATTATTATTATTATTTATTATTAATCTTGTTCAAGCGATGAGGGGATTCCCTGCAGTTCTTCCGAGGAGGTAAACGGAGTGGAAGGAGCTGATGGAAACAGATCTCCAGGCCCACTAGATTGTCCTGGCGAATCCAGTTGAGAAATTTCTTTGATGATCTCAACTTTGTCAGCCTCGAATATGTCGTCCTCTGCATTCCAAAACAATATAATATAATATATGCGACCAAACACACACAAAGTATGTAGTTGTCGTCAAGAGTACCTACCTTTGTCTGTCTTTAAGCCCTCCAAGAGACGAAGGAGCTTGTTCTTGTTGTTCGCCAGAACACTCGCAATTTCAGAAGGTCTGTTCTTGTTAGCCACGAAAAGCTGCAACCAAAGAATATCATCACAGTATGTAATGTAATCTTCAAAAACCAATATATTCCTGGCTAGTTTCATTCTCCCAGGGCAGCAGCAGCTAAAGAATCTTTAATTTGCTCAAACTAACCTTAAACACGTGAAACGCATCTATCTGGATGGACTTGCTCGATTCCTGCAGCGCACCATAACAAAACTGCTAAGAATCTTTATTTCTATCGTTACGTTATCAGAAACTGCTAACTGATTCTATCTTACCCTCAGAAGATTCATTAGAATCACCATGTTGTCCAACGAGCTCACATAGCGCACCATCACACTGCAATTTGAACGATCAAGCAGAATTTCTCCCAGAAGCTGACAACGTAATGTAACATTATTAAAAACAAAAAACAAAAATCAGCAGATGCATATATGGATACATAGGCACAATCAATGTAGTGGTCCTTAGTTTCATAGAGAAAACAAAAAATAATAATGTTCAAACATTGATCTTCTCTACCTTCACTGCTTGTCTTCTTGTAATATAATTTTGAGATTCCAACAGTTGCGAGTTGAATTCAGTGAAAAACTGGTGAACAACACAAAAACGAAATATGGTTATAAGCTTAAAAGGAACTAAATATATATATATATATATAGCTGCATTATGAACATATATATAGTATACCCAATCATAATTTTCAGAAAGAAATTCTGCCACTGTAGATTTATGCCTAGTCAAAAGCTCCTGCATTGTAACAATAATAAATAAATAAAATCATGTCACGCT
>VALG01000361.1:2154-12427 GCA_009835305.1 Ipomoea purpurea
GGTGTGGTCTTGGGTATGTTCTTGTATTTAATAATGTTTAGAGCTTGTCCTTAAGGTTATATTATAAATCTTATTGTTGTGATGTTCCTTGGTGTTCTTGGGTTGGGCCTTATATGCATGCTCGAGTGTTGATCAAGGTTGGCGTTGTTTTTAGGGCTTTGCATATAGGTTTCTTGATGATATTGAGGTTCTTGATGCTCTTGCACTGTTATGAGATTATATCGAGGTGACACCCCGTAAATCCAAATTCTATTTAAGGATTAATTAGATAATTAATTAGCTTAAATTGAATAATTTATTCCTAAAAATCCTGAAAATTCAATAGTCGGGGACTAGAAATTGTCTAGTCAATCCAAGTCAATGGTTGTCTCTATGCTTTGTGAAATTGTTCCCTTGATCCTCCTAACACTTTTCCAGCTTTAGTAAGGGTAAAGAAGACTTTTCACCTTATGTTTGTATCCCAAGCTAACCTAGGGTCATCCTTCATTCATTTTCCCTAACACCCTAAAAAGAAAAGCTCCCCCTTCTCTCTAGAAAATAGCTAGCTTCTTCTTCAAGCCAAATTTGGGCAATTCAAGATTCTTCAAGTTGGTCTCCAAGATTCAACCTTTCTTAACCTTGAGCATATAGGCGGGTAAAGATCCTTGGTTCTTTAGTGTTTTTAGTACCTTTTAGGTGTCTTTTTTAAAGATAGAATCTTTGTTGTCTTTTGGTGTGTTCTTGAAGTTGGAGTTGAAGGAGAGCCTTGTTAGAAGCTTGTAAGGGTGTGAAAAGTGAAGGTTTAGGCTACAAGAGGTAACACATGCTTTACAAAATCTATTTTCTTACTTATATGATGATTTCTTGACTTCTACTTGTGATTTTTGCTATGAAATATGAGATTTGATGCATCGTCTTGTGAAATGCATATCTAGAGCTTGTTATTAGGGTTCTTGTATGCCATTGCTTGGAAATTTCTTTGATTCAAGTCATATTGTTGTATTTTGTGAATTTTGGGTGTTTTGGACTTGAATTTTGACTTGGTGTTGAAAATCTCCGAAGGGATTATTTTTGGTACAGTAGTGTACCCGCGGGCGGAACGGCGGGTAGTGCACCACCAGCCGCCCCACCCGTGGGGTACGAGTGGCTTGTGGGAATAGTTCCCGCGGGCAGAACCATGGGTGGAGGTCCACCCGTGGCCCCACCCGCGAGGAACACCTTGTGGGTTGTTCGAGGATTTGTTCCCCGTGATTCTTTTGACTCGGTAATTGATGTTTTGACTTCCCGATGTTGTTTCGTTAGGCTATTTGAGGTCTTCTTGATGTTTCGTATGTCTAGAACGATATGTTAGGAATCCATGTAGGATTTGGTGTCTTGAATCGTGCTAAGTGTTCAACCTTTGATTCGTTTACGTTGAACCATGATGAGTCTTGTATGTTCTTCGGAACTATGTTTGGTTTACCCATTTGATAAGCATGTTAGTTTGAAGTTGAAATGCTAGCGTGTGTGATTTGTTATTTCCTCTTATGGATGATAACTTGTGTTGATCATCATTTGGAGTCGGATTGTAATCTTTCCTTGATGAGTATGGTTTCATATCTTTGTTGTGATCCATTGATTGATTCCTATGTTGGAAACGTGTGTATTGGTTGTACCTGGATTGCACGATTAATGGTATGGGACATTAATCACCAAGGTACAGATGTGGTCCTCGTGGTGGCTATGAAATAATAATGGAGTTGTAAACTAGGCTACAGGCTCATGTGATCTGGGCTTC
Organism: Ipomoea purpurea; assembly: GCA_009835305.1. Lineage (NCBI taxonomy): Eukaryota > Viridiplantae > Streptophyta > Magnoliopsida > Solanales > Convolvulaceae > Ipomoea > Ipomoea purpurea. The sequence continues at coordinate 3,911 of VALG01000361.1, forward strand.
AGGCTCAGCTGGGCTTCAGGCTCATGTGATTGGTGGTTGTGTGATGAAATGAACGGTACCTCCGTGTACTATGAAATTGGTAGTTGATTGTTGGAGTTGTTGGAGGGAACGACGGTTCTGGGGGGAATAAGGTTGGACTTGGTACAGGGGTCCTAGAGGTAAAGGGTTGGAACTAGATATAAGGTTGGGGTTAGCCATAAGGTTGGAACATGGCATAAGGAAGGCATATCAACTCGTGATGTGTGTGTCACGAGGGCTTGTGTAGCGTGGTTGTGTTTCTCTTCTTGTGACGTGTGTAGTCACAAAGGCATGGTTGATCTTGGCATGTGTTTCCGTTGGGTGAGTCTTTTCCTTTGCGTTGTGCTTGTCGGTTTTTGATTATTGAGTGGATGATAGATCATACCTTGACTTTCTTGTGTCACGTTGTTCTTTGTGTCTTGAGATGTGTTCCCGTGTTGATTGTGAGAGTGTTGAGTCTTATGTTGGCTTTTACTCTTGGCTTTACACTTATATATATATGTATTCCGTTTCGAAATGATTTCTGTACACATATCCTATCTATGTATGATACTTAACAGGTATTGGTGGGTTACCAGCATTATCGTTAACCGGGCGTCATCCCATATTAATCTTTGTGTTCTTTGAGGTGATGTCTAGACGAGCGCGATACTCTAGTGCCAGTAGTTTAGTACTTTCCTTTGCTTTTGGCCTGTGTGCCGATGTAGTGATAAGACTTATGAGTTGGGATAGATTATATGCAGATTTGACCGTCGTAGCAATATTTCTTGATTAAAAAAGGCGTGGCATAACACCCATTTTTTGGATTTACTTTTCCAGTTACCTTTTTATCTTCCTTGTGCTAGTGTTTGTGTATCTGGTTATTGTGTTAAGCTTTTATATAGCAGTTTGTGGGGGGGGGGGGGGTGGGTGTTACAAGCTAGCTTTGGGAGACTAACCTCAAGATGGACCTAAGCGGTCTAAGAGATAACCTCAAGATGGAGACTAGCAAGCTTGGCGGAGACTACCATTAGAGAGACTAACCAACTTGGAGGCTATGCAAGATGGAGACTAAACCAAGTTGGAGACTAAGTGCTTTGGAGAATTGCACAAGTCTCACAAAAGCTAGGCACCTGATGAAGAAACAGACCAAGGTATGGTGGACCAAGCAACAAAATGAAAACAGCGCATCTATCACCATGAGGACTATGAAGTTTTTACAGCGGTTCCAAGCATTATACAAAGATCTTTGAAATGAACAGGCATTTGCATCTGACATCAACGTTTTACGATGGAACTAAACACCTTGAAGGAAGCTGATTTCACAGACATATTGCTTCATAGAGACAAGAATCAACAGACAAATCATTGAACAACTTGACATGTATTTTAAACATAGATATGAAGGAGAAAGAAGATATCAGCTTGCAATGCGCCAACAACTTTATACCAAAAGTATTTTGCGAGGCAAGACAAAAGGCTATTTTTCAAGAGATCTGACAAAGTGCAAGGAATGAATATTCACCGCTGACGGGAATTTATAATATTTTAGGTATTCAGATTCAACTAACAATAAATCTTTGATAAAGCGAAAGAAATGCCTCAATTGATTGGTACGATAATGAGATCGAAAGTTGACAACGTGACAAAATAGCTTTCTTTTGCTATAAATTGTCCAAGCAAACTTAAAGACAAATAGACACTTGATATACAAGAGCTAGTTAAGTGATTTAAATTTCTACAAGCGAAAAACAACAAGGAATAATCCAATCAATCATCAAGTGATATTTGAATATACACGATAGAATTCAGTAAATGAGTGAGAAATTTTTACTCTTGTATAATGATCTCTCTACTGAAGTGTATAGAAAGAGAGCTAGGAGTAACTGAGAAAGCTGAAAAATCGCGGTGAGTGTAGCTTGTTTGCGTGTCACTTTGTTGTGTAGGGCACTCGTATCAGAAGTAAACAAGGTGAGCTTGTTGAAAACCCTGTGAGAGCATAGCTTGTGCGTAGTTCTCGTGGTGTAGGGTACAGCTTGGTGCGAAGTACTCGGGGAGGCGGAGTAACAAGAGGAGCTTGCGAAAAACCTTGGAGGAGTGTAGCTTTGTGCGAAGCACTCGGACAAGTGTTGGTGGACACTTATTCACTATTGTATCTGGGTGATCGAAGAATTGTGAATTTCCTCCTTGGAGTGAAAGGAGAACAGTGGAGTAGGAGAATTACACCATCTCAGAACCACTATAAATCTCTCTCTCTCTTTACTTACTGCTCATATATTTTGTGCATGCTTATTCTAACTGCGAACTAACTCGATTACTTTATCTGTCTGGGTTTAATAGTTCCCACGTCCGCATGCAAGCCAAATTTACGTACATCATCCTTGAACCATATCAAGTGTTTCTAACGTATTGCATGTTTAGAATCTCTCTTTGAGCACCACACTATTAAGCATAACACTTTACCGCTACTTATTCCGCTGCACACTCTAAGTTGTTTATCTGTTGATGCTTGTTACTTAGAGTTGATTTTACAAAGTGTTATTTGCCTTGTGTGTTTTGCAAAAGAAGTTGAAAAGTTAGAGAAGTCTATTCACCCCCCCCCCCCCCCTCTAGACTTCTCGCCACCCTTTCGGGACCAACACCAATTAATACAAATCTTAAACACTGATATATATAACTCTCTAAAGTTTCATCACGGATGCGTATATCTATACGTTTAACTATTAATTGAATAATTATTTGTTCGAATTCAAGCAATGATAACATCAGAAACATAATCGATCCAACTCAATTCTTCAATTGCACTATATAATATTCAACATTATAATTTATACAATTATATATCAATCCAATATTCTTAAAATATTATAACAAATCTATTCAGGGTGAAAATACTAGTTAATAATAATAAGATATGGAATTAACTTAATAATAATAATAATAATAATAATAATAATAACAACAACAACAACAACAACAACAACACAACAACAACAACAACAACAACAACAACAACATAATAATAATAATAATAATAATAATATAATAATAATAATAATATAATAAAATAAAAGAATTCAAGCAGTCATAATGTTCAGAAAAATTACTAACTAATGTACATTATGAAAGCGAACAATGAAATTTTGATTAGCGTTACGGATAATCTGATTTTTCCACACACATGTTTAAACTCAAGGATTTTGGGTCGTTGAAGGCTCCTAGAGGCATGGATAGTAATCAGTTAATTTGTAAATTTTTATTACGATTTCATTCTATATTGAGTGTTATTTACATTCTCCAAAAATATATTAAAGCAAAATGATGACCACAAAATTTTTCTTACAAAGTTTGAATGCATTTTGATAGAAACAAGATTAACAAGTATGAATATATTAATTGTGTGGGTATGTAGATGTATTTATACATATTTTTTTGAAGTTATTATGTATATTTATATTTTATAAATTAATTTTATTATATCTCTATCTCTATCTCTATTTCTATATATATTAAAGCAAAATGAAGTAGGGAAAAAGTTTATTGTGTTCAAATTTATGGTAAAGTTTTATATTTAATATTATTTGTGTATATATTCATTTAAACCTCAATTATAATTAATTTGGCTCCACATATATAAAAAGGAGAACTTAGATATTAAAATAAACATAGTTCTTACATAAATAATCTTTTTCAAATGAATAAGTTTTTTGTGGAGATTTTCAACTAATATTGCCTGTTATTTTATTTATAATTTTTTTAAATACCTTATAGTTATATAATTAAAGTAGTTATTTTAAATTCAAATTTAAATAATAATACAAGTAACAATAAACTTTAAAATTAACATATAATAATAACATAATTAAACTTATGAAAATATTAAATATTACATTGTATAGTTACACTTACATTTTTAATAAAACTAATTCTGAGATAATGAACTCAAGTACGTTTTTCTGTTTCTACAACCATTACTTTCTTTGCTAATTTTAGAGGAGGTCAAAATTTTAATTGGTAAATTTGTTAAATTAATAATACTCCGTGCATCACACGGGACAATTACGTACTAGTCAATCTAAATATTCTTTAAATATTATAACAAATTATATTTCGTTTATTCTATATTGGGTTTTATTCATGTCTCTCACTCCTTTTGATACGAGATTGCCCTTCAAGTTCTAGCGTAAATAATTCCCATCGATGCTTGCATATGCCCTGACTATGAACAAAAGTTAGGGCCGAACACTAAACTCACGTTGGGTTATTGCTGAAAAATCGATCTTTAATCACGGTCAATTGTACGCAAGGTTGCAAAAATCGCGCCTAGGCGCTAGGCGCCCGGCCGCCGCCGCGAAAAAGGCCGAAATCGGCCTCCTCCGCGGCCGGCCGGCTAGGCGGTCTAGGCGGCTACCTAGCCGGCTGAACTGGCGCCTGAAATGTTCGGGAAGACATAACTTTTGACTCGGTTGTCCGTTTTGGACAATTTTTTTTTTCAAATCGAGTATTTTTATGAAAAGTTCAGGAAGGCGGTTTGGTCCACTAATTTCTCAAAAAAATGCTTCTTTATCTCTTAATTTTACTTTTTTATGTATTTAGATGGTTTAAACAATCTTTTGAACACTTTTACAACCACTATCGTAAATTATTTCTAAGAAATAACAATGGAAACCTTATGTTTTATTACTAAATTTAAAAAAATTTTAATTTTTACTTTTATTTTTAATTTAAAAAAATAAAAAAAAAAAAAAAAAATCGGCGCTAGGTGTTTAACATTGATTGTTTTGTGGGTTTTTCTCTGAGTCACCCATCCTAGATTGTGTTGCTACTACCAATATCTACAAAGGGGTTTTCAACAATGTGTAAGTACAACCGGTGATATTATATTTTTTTTTTTACTCCAAGATGGCAAAATTGGTATATATGTTCCAAAAAAATATATCTTCCATACAAATGAATTAGGATAGCAATTTATTCCTATAACCCGAGTTGCTAGAGAACGAGCACATTTGCTCAATTTATAAAAATCCTAAACAATTATATATAAAATCCCTAAAGTTTCAGGCACTGCATGCGTACATCTACACATTAACTATTAATTAATTTAGCAATTATTTGTTCGAATTCAAGCAGGGACAACATTAGAAAACATAATCAATCCAAATCATATCTCTTACACTATATATATTAAATTTATTGATGTTATAATTTTATATATTATATATCAATCTAAATATTCTTAATATATTATAACAAATCCAATCCATGTATTGCACGGGTAAAAATACTAATGGTACTTAAAACCAAACTCATGTCTAAACGGTATTATAATAAATCATAAAAAGAAAATCAATATCAAATTTAATCCGATTGTAACGAAGGTAATGATGAAGTATGCTCTCTAGCGCATCTAATCTTTGCTGTCAACAACTATATAACTGCTACAAAGAGCTCAAAATCGTATCCGAAAAACGGTGAACAGTTCTAAAAGGCCTTGCGCCTGAATTCTTATCAAGAAGTATCTTACATCCTCCACTAATTCACGAAAAGGTCAGTCGCAACGAGTTGCTCGGTTGCCCTCACAGTCATTTATATACCTATCTGAGGAAGCTGTTTAAGGCGCAGTTTACTTTAATAATCTACACGTGGTCACTGTTCGCCTGTTTGAATAAAAAAGGTGGACTCAAGCATTACCTATTAGGTCCCTCCACCCCAAGATCTTATTTCTTTCCAGAAATCATCATCTTACAGAAGTCCTAAGTTTGAGAGAAGAGATCTCTAAAAATTAAGTTTGCCTTAACCTCTTTTCAACCCTCTTTTAACCAACGCTGAAATAATATTTATCAGCAAATTTTTTCTGAGAATATCACGACATCTGAATTTTCAGCCGTCAATACACAATGACTGGTAATTCCATAGCTGAATTGTAAGCCAGCTTTTTTTGGAAGTATAGGACACTTGGTACCCTGTAAGAATTTATAGACCCGGAGACGCGATCTGCTTTTCCATAAGTTGTGAATCTAAGTCTCAAGTATTACTTCAGTAAGAACCTTTTTTGTATCTCATACTTCTATTTCGTTAAGCCTTTAGGTTCTTACTTATTGTTTGACTGGTCCGCTGACAAACGCGACATGTAATTAAAAACTTGTCTTAGCGCGATGATTATAGCGCGGAACCGGTCAACGGATCATGATAGCAAACACCTCGAGATAGTCTTATAATGCGTTTATAATAACAGCTAAATAATATTTATCAAGTTTCTCGCTTTAACTCTTCAATATATGCGTAATTTAATGTGTTTTACAATTGAGGGCTGCCATTCCCTATGACAGCTGGGCCAAGATAGACGACTTGACATTTGGCAATTTATTATTGTGCACGGCGATGGCGAAACACCATCGCATCAAACATAAATCTCGCCGCCTTGGCACATTTGTTGACGCAACGCCGCTCTGCTTTTGCTATCCACATAGGCCCCAGAAGACTCCCATAGTGATTTATCGAACAGTCACATACCAGTTTATACATAAAATTGCAGCAACTCCGAGCCTAACAAGCATTCGTGGTTGTTATCATGAGAAATACCCGAGTGTAAATTTTCTAGTTAAGAGTTTATAAGATTAAATCATTCGTTTTTATAACAAAAATGCCAAGAAGATATACGCGACCCGTTGTATTCATTAAGAGTTTTATTTTATTCAGTTTAAGAGTTTCCTAGTATTTCAGTAAGAGTTTCTGTTTATCATGTTATGCATGTTAGATTAAGTGTATTTCAGTTGTGGTTTCTGTGTATTCGTTAATGGTTTTATGTGTATTCGAAATCGAGAATTTTTTTTTTTTTTTTTTGTACAATACAGCCAAAATGACGTTGTTTTGGGTAGGATAAGGCGCAAAATGCATTGTGCGCCCTGGTACACAATATAACCACCGGTGACATTTCTCACTGATTGAACAAAATAGATAGAAATATTTTTTTTAAAAAAAAAAGGGAATGTAGTTCTATTATTGATGTAATTATTGAGAAGATCAGATAATGTAGCATCTAATTGGATTGTGCAAAGTTAAGTTATGTGTGGAATTACAGCCTGGAAAGTTATTGTTTCATTTTTGGAAACAATGGAAAGTTTATAAAGTTTCATTTTTGTGGAATAATGCAAAAGTATCCCTTGCCTAGGTATATGTGTAGAGGTGACTTCACAAATTTGATACTTCAACTAAAAATATGAATTGAAGGACAATAAAACGTAAGTAAATCTACATTAAGGCGTTTCTGAAAAGTATTTTAATGAATTTCCCGTGTTTGAATTGCAATTGAAAAATTCAATCAACGAAAAATATTTATTATTAACGAGAGAAAAATTCTAGTTATTTTGGTTGAAAAATGACTTTCACCAAAATTTAATTAAAGTCATTTTCCGTCAGACTTAGAACAAGGTTTTCTGGTGGAAAACATAAGTCCAGTTTTCACTGGAAACCAGAATATCTATGGTTTACAGTTGTTCGGTTTTTGACGGAAACCAAAACAGCTCTTGTTTCAGCCGGAAACTAGTTTTTTTTTTTTAATTTTTGATAAATATATTATTTAATATTATAATATTTTTATATTGTAAATAAAATATTTAAAAAGTTTACAAGACCTTGTGGTCTAATAGCACCCGGGTTGCACTCCCCTATGTGGAAGGGAGTGGGTTTGAAGTCTCAATGGGTGTGAGCCATTGAACTCTTTTGTGCACCAAATAACTCATTCTAATAGAGTTAGTAGGCATTCAATATATATATATAGTATAAATAAATATATATATATCATATAATAATATATTAATACTATATTATAGTATATATATATATATATATTACTATATATTATATATATACTATATGTGATAAATATGTATTATATATATATATATATATATATATATAATATTATATATATATAATATACAGTTTCCTGTAGCCAAACACGGGAATGAATAAAAAAAAATTCATAAAAATGAGCTCATTTTGTAAAGTTATTTTCCTACTTCCAAAAACCTGGACCCTAAATTAACTATTCTCACTTTCAACTCAATTTTTTTTTTCCTACTAAGATATCGCGGCCGCGGCTCTTGTTAGTCTAAAAAAAAAAAAGGTCTGCCAAAATTTTAATTCTTGTGGAATTGTTTTTTTCTTTTTTTTTGTTTAGAGCATGTATCCTAAAGTATAAGTTCAAGAAAAAATCTAAAATACTTTTGTTAACTTTTTGTCCCTTTTATCGAAATTATCTCTTTGCCAAATCTGAGTAGAATTTTTTCAACCCTTTTGTATCTCATATGTGGTCTAATCTAATAATACCTATGTTGGGCTTGTATAAGAGTGATTAAAACTTGTAAAGACAAAGTGTAATGTTGATACCATGCTTAAAGTTTTGATTCTAGGCTAATTGTTTCCTTTAGCTTGTGTTTACTACATCCAAAAGGTAATCTCCCCGAGACCAAAAAGAAGGGGCCGAAATTTAGGGCCAACTACTAAAAAACAGTTGTC
>VALG01000363.1:0-28684 GCA_009835305.1 Ipomoea purpurea
AATAATAATAATAATAATAATAAAATAATAATAATAATAATAATAATAATAATTGTTTTAAAAAATAAAAATAAAAAATAATAAAAATGATAATTAAGTCAATCATATTAACTATTTGGAGATTATTACAAAAACAGTATTCAAATTACAAACAAATTGAAGTGGAAACTACTCGCAATGTTCTTATTTGACAATCACAATTAGCTCTTCAATATTTAGTTATATATTTAAAATTTTATGCCCTAATTTTTATTTGCTCTCCCTTATGTCACGTATTTGGGTTTCAACCTATACATATACAAATTATTTTTTGACAATTATAATCAATCTTGACTATATTATCTTGATTTGTAAAACTTAGAATTACCTATTTAAATATGCAAATTCAACAATTATTTGCATGAACAATTCTAATATAATTATGCCTTGATATACTTTAAATACTTATTTTAAAAAAAAACATTGGGCATTAATCGCCAATCGCGCAATGCGCGTAAAAAAATAGTTAATATATAATATATCGGGAATTCGAGATCGGTGTTGGGGTTGGGTTCGAAGTCGGGTTCGGGGGCGGGGAACAACCATGTCCCCGTCCTCAATTTTGGAGTTGGCCAAAGGCTAAGATTTTTATCAATCCACTGTCTAGGCCCATAAATCCTCAATTTCTCCCCAAAACAAACATAGAGTAACGTTAGTGGTAAAATTTCAAGTTGCTTTTTTTTTTTGTTTTAGGCTTGCTGAGTTGTATAACGGAGAGAAAAAAAAAGAGTTAATTTCAGCAATGGTTCTTCCGACTATATTGATTTTTTAAAATTAGTCCTCAACTTTTAATTTGAACACTTTAGATCCCTTGACTTTCAATTTCTTTCTAATTGAGGTCCTTTCGCTAGAATACGGTTCATTTGACTTTAAATCAAGGGGTAAACATGTCATTTCACCTTCCTATGTATTATTCTTCGTATTTGTCCCTTTGTATTTCGATGCTATATCTTGTAAACATCTTAATAATAGAGGAACGCACACACGAGCAGCCAGCAAATGGGGGAACGACTATGAACATTCTAGGGTTTCGACTAAGATTATCTTCATTATATATCACGTATACAAGGGAGAAATATGAATATATACATAGGCATGTGAACAGATGAGTTTACTCCTTCATTTAAAATCCAATTAACCGATTATTTGACGAAAGGGTCTAAATTGAAAGTCAAAGGACCTAAAGTGTCCAAATTAAAAGTCAGGGACTAATTTTGGGAAATCAATATAGTCGGAGGACCATTGCTGGAATTAACTCAAAAAAAAAGTAAATAACAAATTTCAAGGTGGCCACTCGATGGCAGCCACCTTCACGTACTGAACAGGCTTGTTTTGTGCGTTAGAGCATTTACATCAGAGGATAAATAGGCGAATAATTCACTATTTTTTTAGGTCAAAACGTCATGATGGCAGAGAGAGAATCAAGAGAGAGAAGGCTCTGCAAAAGATTGAGATATTACTCTCCCAATAAAAAAGAATTAATGATAGAAGGAGAGAACCATTGAGAGAAAATGAATTACTCTAACATGCTTATTTTTTATAATTTTTTTAAAAAATCAGTTTTGATTTTTTTCCTCCCTCACATTATTCTATTTCATAAATCATTTACATTATTCTCAATTTAATATTCCCACTGATAAGGATGCTCTTAGACACAAGTGTTTTTTTTCATATTAAACACGAACTTGCTAATACAGTAAAAATGAACTACAATATATAAACATGAAATATATATCAATGAGATTATCTAGGCAGTCCTTAATAGTAGTGGTTTTTAAGGTCCAATTAGGATAGAGAGGATGGAGAAAAAAAAAAGAAAAAAAAAAACAAAATATGACACAATGTAGGGGAAAAAAAAGAAGAAGCAATGCCTCTTGACGTCGATCAGCCGGCATCGCAATGTCGCCCAACTGGGCAGTATCTGTGCACGAAACGTGCAAAACGCAGTCTCTTTTCTTTAATTTTCTTTTTCTTACGAGTCCTACAAAAACCACTCCTGATAAGAATATTTTTAAAATTCTCTCCCCATCGCATCGCTTAATTGTTTACCTATAAATTAAATTTGGACAAAATCCACCCATGTGAATTATGATTCAGGATTCTAAAGCATAATGATGATTATATGGGCTGGTGAAGTGGAACTAGTAATTGTCACTCCACCTACCTAAATTATTGTGATCCATTAATTCGTGCATCATTCTTTAATTCGCCACAGCTCCATGCAACCACTTATGACAATCATAGGTTAAATGCATGCATGTTTACTGTTTTCAGGTTAAAATCAAATCCACCGGCCAAATTGCCCAATATATATATGTGGTTTTGCATGGGGGCATCTATCGATACTAATTAAATGCAGAACCACCCAAAAACAGAAAAGTGTAGTTATAGCAGGCTGTGGGTTGTCTTCATTCTTCAGTCCTTATTTTCATAATCAATATTTATTATTAAATGTTTTGCTTACACAAAAAAAAATAATAATAATAAAAAAATCTATATTTATATTCATACTTCTTGTGTTCCCGTTGAGATGGATTCAATGTTTAATTTAAGAGTAAATATTCTAATCTTGTAATGTATAGTACAATATACTCATAGCTGATAGCTGATTGGTTAATTAGAAGGTATAACTAGTTGATAATATTAGCTGTTAGTTGATAATTGTTTGGTTAATTATAGACTTGCTTTCATTCTTAATTTCTTACCGCTCAAAGGCTCCAAGAATCACGTAATCAACCATTAAATCACTAAATACTTCCTTGAAGGTCGAAGCTTAACAAATAATTTAATACTTTGATCGCCACTCACGGTAAATTCGTAATATATACTTACAATCTTATATGTTTAATTTCTTTGTGTATAATATTATAAGCTGTCGTGTGTATTTGCGAACGGTATTAAGAATTTCTTTGTGTATAAATAGGTTTAGTGGGTTTAAATATGTTTCGTGTCATATTCGTGTCGACACGACCCGAAACCTATTAACAAAAACGTGTCAACTGTGTTCGTGTTAAGAATTACAACCCGTTAATCTTAACGTGTCGTGTCTGTGTAATCTTATCGTGTAAACCGTTAACGAACCTGTAAGACAGTGTAACGCTCTCATTCAATGTTTTAAGAGCGGGCGTTAATAACCATGGTGGTTGGGGATGTTTAGTCAATTATGTAATTTTGATTGTAGTTTGACATTATGAAACGTACAAGCAGCTATAACTCTCATTCAATGTGTCAAGATCGGGCCTTTTCGCAGGATTTTTGCTTGTCAACATTTTGAAGTTTGAACATTAGGGAACTTTTAGTCAATATTACTATAATTTTAATTTTAATGCACTACTTGACATGATAGTTGTAATACTCTCATTCAATGTTTTAAAAGTGGGCGTTTCAGCAGAATTTCTGCATGCTAAAACTTTAAATAACTATTGGTGTTTGAAATTTGTTAATAAATATTATAATCTTGTAACACTTTATCGGTACAAGCGATAATATAATGCTCTCATTCAATGTCACAAGAGCGCGCGGGCCGCACTAAATAACCATAGTGTTAGTGAACTTTATGAAATATTCTAATTTAATTCACTTAATACAATTAAATTGAGGCATATATGTCTTTTACTCTCTCATTCTAAATATAGTACTCTGTAATACATATCGGGTTCACAATGTTGTTGAAAAAAATGTTAAATTTGTCCCCTAAGTCATACGGGTAGTATAATTAAGTCTCTTAAGTAAAAAAGAAAAAAAAAATTCCATTCAAATCTTCTAAACGTGTAAAATTATTGAATCAAGTCCAAATCAACCTATATAGCAGGTTAATTCTTCCCAGCTTAACACGTGTCACTTTAAATTATTATTTTTTTATTCTTTAAAAGAACTTTTTATTTATAGAAGAAGAATAAGAAGAAGAAGAGAGTTTCAGCCAAGACAACCGGTGGCTACCTATTTCACGAGCAGCCATAGTTGTTCGGCGAGGACAACCACGACTGTCAAGCATGAGGTCCAGATCTGGACAATCTGGAACGAAGGCAGTGGCCATTGTCGCCGCCCTCGTTCCAAACGGTCAAGGCCTTCGCCATCGTTCCAGGCAGTTTAAGGTCAAAATCTAGATCTCATGTTTGATAGTCGTGGCTATCCTCGCCGGAGAGCCGGTGGAAACTTTTTTATTATTATATAATTTAATAAATAAATAAAAAGTTTTTTATAGAATAAAAATAAAAATATATTATAAAAATGACACGTGTCAAGCTTGAGAAGAATTAACCTACTATACATGTTGATTTGGACCCAATTGAACAATTTTACCGATTTAGGATATTTGAATGAAGTTTTTTTTTTTTACTTTAAGAAATCTAATTACACTATCCGAATAACTTAGGAGGTCAATTTGACCCTTTTTCCTATTATTGTTTGTTGACCACATCAAACACATTCATTGATGATCCAGTCTACCCCATTCTCATGTCCCAGATTGTGGGCAATGACATATGATCAAGTCTTAACCATCACACTATGGTAGTTACATTAAATGTGATAATCGGATTCTTTGTTGGCATCAGACACTGGTCCTCATATTTAACTGAACTGTTGAATTACCGTGATTTATCCCTCCACTATTTGTTAGGTCAGAGTGGAGTTGTGTGGAGATCTTAGGATTGAGAGAAATATGAATAAAATATATTTGAGCAAAAAATGACACACCCAAAGGTCACACCGACACCAAGGAAAGAAGAAACAAAAAGAACAATGACACCGATCACTTACTTACAAGTTAGTACTAGGAAATACAAGAACAACGTTTGAATTGGTCGCACAATTTTATTTACTTTTCCATGGGGGCAAGATTGAGGATAGAAGTGAGTGTACTCCACTCATATTTTAATGAACAATTTGAGACAGTTGAGACTCTTCATGTTGATGGGTCCTTCACTCCTTTGTGACCAAACGCATCACTTTCCAATATTTATTCTCCCTTCATTTCTGTGATAACTAATAAGTATACAAATGGCAAATTGGAAAAGTGATGAAATTTCAAGTATACAAATGGCAAATTGCAACCTCACCCATTCTCATAAAATTAATGAAAATGTCCATAAATTGATCAATCATCGATCTAAAGAAATTTAATGTTTAAAATATTAACAAAATTAGTTATTTTGTAGTATAAATATTATTGTGGGTTCACTTTTAATTTAAGTCGGAGCGTAATATAGATTCAGTTACTTTAAATGAGAAGGAAAAATGATATATTATGCAATGAATAATAATAAATGAAAAATTGATTCTAAATATATCTATTTAAGTGAAAATATAAATGAAAAGACACATATATATGCGATTTACCTGCTGGGAATTGTGGGTTAGTTGGGGTTGAATCTGTTTAAGAAAGGCTAGAATCTCCCAACCACTGCATTGACTCATCAATCCGTTGTCCAATGTTCATCAGTAGATACCTGGCTATTCATTCTTAATTAGTTGTTCCAATCTTCTGGAAGAAGATGAGAGTAGAGGAACAAGAAAAGGAAAAGAATGAGAACAAGACAACCGTTTTTGCAGGTAACGATGTTCTTAGTACTTGTCAATCCGTTTGTTTTGGGAAAACGACACTTTTGTTTCCCTCACTGCACACTACAAACTGGAACCTGTTTTTTTCTCACCAACCCCCTTTACAACTACACTAATATATATATATATATATATGCATGGAATGGGACGTTGTCTGTCATATATTCTTTTGTTCATTTAGAGAGAGAGAGAGAGAAGTGAAGTGAATTGAAATGGGTTTCCTCAGAGCTAAAGGCGTGATTTACAAGGCTGTGGAGGAGGTTGATCTTAGCCATGGCAGCAAGGAATTTTATCTCAGAGCCAATGTCAAAGGTTGTTCTTTTTTTTTTCTGGTTTTTTGTTTTGATGTTCTGATTTTTAGTGTGGGTTAGTGTTTCTTGGGTAGAATTAAGGAGAAATCCGCAGAAAAATGATTGATTGTGGTACATTTCTGGGCAGCACCTCGGATGGCTGGAGTTCTGGTTAAGGTTTTTGTGTGGTTGTTGGAATTCCCAATCTTTGGCCAAATTCTGCTGTTCTTTCTGAAGAGGAACAATCTGATTCACAAGGTTTGTTTTTGGGTGCTGTCTCTCTTTGCTGATTTCTTGTTTGTTCGATCAGACTAAGTTGTTCTTAGAGATAATGGGATTGTTTTGCAGTTGGTTTCATTTGCTGAGTTGCAGGAGTCACCCCTCTATGTTCCTCTGCACCCTTATGAAGGTTAGTCCCTTTTTTTTTGTGACGAAACCCGCAGTCACTACCCGAGCGAGTGCACTGGGTATCAGTCAGCAACGGACCACAAGGAGGTAAACCAGCCTAAGTTGCTCGACTGGCTCAAACCAAAAAGGCCATTAGGCTGCTCCCATTGGAGTCAAACGTAGAACATTGTGGAACAGCCCAACCAACATGAGTGGGGTTGCCCCATGGTTAGTCTCTTTTTTATCGAGTAGGGTGAAGGTTCGGACTCATTGAAAGATGTGTTTCGTTTCAACTAAAAGTTTAAGTCTAATACTGAAACAACATGTTTATTAAGTCTGTTTTAATGAAGAGGAACATGTTTTACTTGGGAAGCATATGACCTTTGACAAATGACAATATTTGGACCTGTTTTTGGTGAAATTAATGAAAATGTGATGACAGAGAATGAGGAGAAAGAAGTGAAGTACATGAAACCCGAACTATCTCCCCCAGAACAAGTTCAACAGGTTGTAGAATGCCTTCAAGCTTCCCCGTCGACCACGCTGCATAACGCTACAAAACTCGGTTTCCAACGGTGGACTATAATGGACTATTCGAGAGCTTATCAACTAGGAGAAGTGACTCCTCGCGTGGTGAGACATTCCCATTCATAAACGCGAGATGGGGAATCAAAAGCTAGTTTCAATTCCGTGTTGTATCATCAGACATAATCGTCATTGCAATTTTGCTGTAGGTTGCAGAAAGATTGATAAAAGCGATCAACGAGTCGTCCAGCTCTAAACTGCAAATGTCGTTTTTCATTAACTTTGACGCTGAAGACATATTGAGGCAAGCTGCAGAATCGACTGTTCGTTATGAACGAGGTACTAACAATTTTTGTTTCGTTAACCTTAGTGAAGTGTGCTTCTGTTCCTTAAAATCATTTCAATAATACGCTTCTCAGGAGAACCAATATCGGTGTTGGATGGAGTTCCAATTGCCATAAAGGACGAAATAGACTGCCTACCTTATCCGACCACAGGTCTTCTCTTTTCGTTTTGATCAAACTATGTTATGTTCTTGGACTAAACTAGGTATTAGACGAAACGTCTTACCTTAGTAGTTGCTAAATTGTGAAAAAATTGTAGGAGGTACAAAGTGGTTGCACAAAGTACGACAATGTGAGGATGACGCGTGTTGTGTGAAGCGGCTGAGACAATGCGGGGCAGTACTGATTGGGAAGACAAATATGCATGAACTCGGGGCTGGAACCAGCGGGATAAACCCCCACTATGGGTAAATTTATGCTTCCGTTCCCCAAAAACTAAGCCTATATGCATACGTTCTTAGATTTCATCGTGTTCGTCATTGATACCTTAGGGCAACAAGAAATCCGTATAATTCTCAGAGGATCACCGGTGGCTCTTCTAGCGGTTCTGCTGCTGTTGTTTCTGCGGGGCTATGCCCCGCTGCACTTGGTGTCGACGGGGGAGGTGGATAATCTTGCTTTTGAAGAAGATTGTTAAGTTTTCGTAGTTTTTTTCTGCCATAACTTAAGAGTTGGCTTACTTTTCTCTTTTGCTTAGGATCTGTACGAATGCCCGCTGCTCTTTGTGGAGTTGTTGGCTTGAAGCCGTCTTTTGGACGTGTACCACACTCCGGGTATGCTCTAATTTTCGTCCTTAAAGTGATAGTGAAATTGCACGTTTATATTTATATATTATATGCTCGATCCACAATGTGAAAGTAGTTTATTATCACTTCTCCCTTCAGTGTTCTTCCTCTGAACTGGACAGTTGGAATGGTCGGGATTCTATCGGGTACAGTAGAAGATGCACTCATTGTGTCAGTATTCTCGAACTGCATTTCTTCTTCTTCTTTCGTTTTTTATCTCCCGAAAAATATTTAGATAAACCATTTTTTGGCTTACCAGCTATGCAGCTATCAGTAATCCCTCAGCTACTGATCTATCCCCATCTGCACTGGTAAGAGCATTCTTTCGGTTCTCAAATTAACATATTTTTTTTGCTTGTGATTTAATGTTTCGTGTCAGAAACACGACCGTTTTAATGTAGTTTTGATCATTTTCCAGCCAAAGTTATGTTTCCCTCTTCTGAAATCGCCAAACCCGATATCGGATATCAGATTAGCCAAATATGGAGAGGTACGGGATTTGTCGTTCATTTCTCTCTTGCGTATCTGCTAAACAAACTGATGTCTAATGTTAATGTTGTCGGTCTTTCTCAGTGGTTTAATGACAGCACCGACGAGATAAGAGTCTGTTGTTCTCGAGCCTTGGCCAACTTATGTGAACATTTCTGCTGGAAGGTTTACCAACGTTTTCCCTTACTTTTAGTACAGAGTTTCTATAATGGTTGAGGAAGTTGAGATTCCAAAACGGAACCCCAAAAGAAAAAGAATCTGATTGTTGTACAGTGTTGTGTATGTAACTGTTTGTAACCCGTAACTTCTTGTGAAAAGACCATAGATGTTACTGTGCCCGAGATTGAGGTGATGCGCCTGGCGCATTATGTGACGATGGGATCGGAATGCAGTACTTCAATCGCCCGTCAACTGGAAAAGCTGTATGTATATAGTTTAGTTTACCATATACGTGCTATAAAAAATTACGTTTTGTTGAAGAATATATGATTGTGATTGGAACAGGAAAAAGACCGAGCTAGGGTGGGATGCTCGGGTTGCACTTCCGGTTTATGGCTCCTTTAGCAGCCTGGAATACCTGAATGCCCAGAGGATCAGGTAACTGACATATATAGCTTCTGCTAAACTCTCACGGGAGTTGTTGGGGGCGGCTTCGAGAGCCGAGTCCAGCATCCTGTCATCGAAACGTAGTGCTAACTGCTATGCAAGTATAAGGAAATAAAGTTGCGCATTCGCTACTAGCTATAGCTTTTGGCGTAGTAGTAAGCACTTGATCCTGACAATTGATATCAGATCTGGTCACGGGAACCGAGTCCAGCATCCTGTCATCGAAACGTGACGCTTCTTTGTTTAGTAATTAGTACCATAATACTTTTTTGTCTGTTTTGCCTATGTTTGTCTAGAAACCGGCAGTTGCAGTTCCACCGAAGAATATTTTCGGAGGCAGATGTCATTGTCACACCAACCACCGGGTATTTTCTTTCGTTTCCATTCCAATTGTCGGAAAAGTGTTACGCTTACATCATTACCATATGCATATACCTGTCACTTGTTGCAGTGTAACGGCGTATGAAATAAAGAACGACGCTCTCAAAACCGGGGAGCTAGACTACATAAATGGAGGTAAGAAATCATATCCGATCCCCAGCTCTGATACCAAATTGAAGGATGTGTTATGTCTTTAACGAGGCTTACCAATGTTCCAGCTGCACTAGTTCGCTACCAGATTGCGGGGAACTTCTTAGGACTCCCAGCAGTGACTGTCCCCGTAATGCTCTCTACCTGTCAATAGTTCATCTCTTCTGTTTAGCTCGTTTCGGGTATGTTTATGGACTGAGAAATGTTTCGGTATAGGTTGGGTATGATCAATCCGGGTTGCCTATAGGCCTTCAGTTCATCGGGAAGCCATGGACCGAGTCGTTGTTAATCCACATTGCCTTTTCAATGCAAGTATGTATTGTCACTTCTCTAAACTCCTTTTTCAGAATGGTTTGTGAAACATTTCTGCAGTAGTGAAAAGTGTGGTTTGGTGAATTGGGTTTCAGGGACTGTGCAGCTCAGAGTACAAGAAACCAGAGGTTTTCTTTGACATGTTGGCTAAGGATTGAATGTTTTTGTGTTTCTCCAAGTGGAAAGCAAGATTATTGAACTGGGATTTGGTGTTTCACAGCAGCTATGAGAAAAATAAGTGTTTCTTTTAGATGATTTAACTATTGTTTTTACTTTACATCTTTTCTATTATTTTCCGTAAAAGGAAAATTATTTAAACTTGTTGTACCTTATTTTGTTTGTATTCTTATCATGTCAACTCGTTAACCAATCATTTATACAAATTGTCATGACTAGTACTCGACCGAACATCACATTCGCACTATGAAAATTGAGTAGGAATTTGGTATGGCATAGACCGATGACTCCTATATTGGTACATTGTGATAGTGCTACTACTTTGGCTAAGGTTTATAGTCAAGTGTATAATGGTAAGTCAAGCACATTGGTGTGTGACACAATTATGTGCGGGAACTTATCAAACGTGGTACTGTAGCACTTGATTTTGTAAGGTCCCCCAGCTTAATTTGGCGGGTCCATTTACTGAATTGATGCCAAGGGACATGGTATATAGGTAATCACAACTGATAGGACTTGAGCTTATTGAGTAGAATAGCATTTCATTTAGTATTGGCAAACATTGACATTAATCCATCCCAAGGTAAGTGCTTGGTCCGGCAGATTTATTTCTCCATAGATCTTTTGACAAAGTGTTGTATGCAAGAGCATGAATGAAAAGATCTACCTATGTAAACACGACGTCTTACCGCTTCAATTAAGTTTGAGTTTGGCTTGAGATGTGTAAAGTGTGTCAAGTTTTCAAGAATAATATTGTAACTTAGAAACTTGTGTGTGGACTACCTTCAATTTTTCCAAGTGATTATTCGGTTCAAAGTTTGTATACTATTGTAATTTGAGGTTCAAAGCTTGTATACTATTGTAATTTTGAATTATTGTAAAGTGTACAACACCAATTTTTGTCTTGTGAAAATGTCAACAAGATTTACTATATAAATAGATGAGGAATGTTGGACATTTATATAGTAAAATGATTGAATATATGTATTTAGACATGTCTATCGGAAGCATAAATAATATTTTGGTGTTGTGGAGTTAAAAATATTATTTAGAATTAATGATCGTTTTGGTCACTCAACTATGCCGTAATTATCAAATTGGTCATCGACTATCAATTTTGACCAATTAAATCATCAACTATTGATTTCGTAATCGATTTGGTCATCCGTCAAGCAGACCGATGACCAATTTGGTAATTACGGATGACTGAATCGATTACGAAATTAATAGTTGATGATTTAATTGGTAACCCCCCCCCCTAACATTCAATGACAACATGGAGACAGATGTCTTTATCTCTAGGCTACAGAACGAAGAAGTCTATTCATTTCTATGTTGGATATGGAAAACCCTTCTCCGTTTCTCGTCAGAGACGAAGAGGTCCATTCATTTCCATATCAGAGATGAATAGTGGTTATTTGTCTCCGACACCCGGAAGACGAAGGCTAACTGGCTAGGAGATGATGTGTTTTTTGTTTAATTATTAAATAAAATTAAACAAATTATTTTAAATTCAATAATTAGCACATCAATAATCAACCGATAAAGATATCACTTTTGATTCAATTAAACCAACTTAATTAACGTAAATGGAATTGTACGCTCTCGTTCCTTAAATGTTCGAAGTTAAAATCCCGATTTAGTATAAAAAATAAAAAATCAATCAATATAACCAAGTATTTTGCTCCTTAAATACACTCACCTGGTACAAACAGAAATTAATCTATGATACAAGTTTAAAGGTGCCACGCATTGTAGTTTGGCATTTCCATTAACCTTTCCCTCTTCTCCATCCCTCCCTCATCTTGTTCAAACTCTATAGCACAGTCCCCACGCGGCCACGCCCTTCCTCTCTCTCTCTCTTCGCCTATCGATCGCCGAAAGGTATTCTGTTTCTCTCTACTACATTTCCTTCATTCTCTGAAGCCATATCATATACTGATATACATATTATAATCTTATGTCTGTATAGATTTCAAAAATCTCGTTAAACCCTAGTTGCACTTCGTTCTAAGCTTCTAAAAAAATGGAGTGGAATGCCGAAACTCTACAATTCCTTTCCCAATGCTTCCTCAATACCCTTTCTCCGATGCCCCAGCCTCGCCGCCAAGCCGAGTCGGCCCTGGCTGATGCCTCTGAGAAACCTAATTATGCGCTCGCCGTGCTCCGCCTCGTTGCCGAGCCTTCCGTTGATGAACAGATCCGCCAAGCTGCTTCTGTGAACTTCAAGAACCA
Source organism: Ipomoea purpurea (assembly GCA_009835305.1). NCBI lineage: Eukaryota > Viridiplantae > Streptophyta > Magnoliopsida > Solanales > Convolvulaceae > Ipomoea > Ipomoea purpurea. The sequence continues at coordinate 12,283 of VALG01000363.1, forward strand.
GCTCAAGTCGCGGTGGTCGCCGTCTACGCCTTCCGACCCCAATGTTCCTACCCTAACTCCGATTCCGGACTTTGAGAAGGAGCAAATTAAGAGTTTGATTGTTTCCTTGATGATCAATTCGTTCTCCCAAAATACAATCTCAGCTCAGTGAAGCCTTGACGGTGATTGGGAAGCATGATTTCCCCAAAACGTGGCCTGCCTTGTTGCCGGAGCTTGTTTCCAGTCTTGATAAGCTGAGCCAAGCGAATGATTATGTGTCTGTAAATGGCTTGGTTAACCACCTTGAATTCCTTGTTTAAGAAGTTCCGGATACCAGTTTAAGACCAATGAGTTGCTCCTTGATCTGAGAATACTGTCTGGATAATTTGTGCAAAGCCATTGTGTAGGAAGTCTTTAAGCGTACTGCGAGTTTGGATTGATCAGGTAGTGGCTTCTGGGTCTGCCTCTGTGCAACGCTAAAGCCTATATAGAGTCTCAAAGGCTGTGCTGTAGAATATTCTATTCCTTGAATTTCCAAGAATTACCTGAATTTTTTGAGGACCATATGAACGAGTGGATGATTGAGTTTAAGAAATATCTGACTATGAAGTACCCTGCTCTTGAGGATAGTAGCAATGAGGGGCTAGCGGTTGTTGATGGTCTACGATCTGCAGTATGTGAAAATATTAGCCTTTATATGGAGAAAGAGGAAGAATTGTTTCAAGTGTACTTAAGTGGGTTCGTGGAGGCTGTGTGGAGTCTTCTTGTAGCCTCATCTGCATCTTCTAGTCGGGAACAGCTGACTGTGACTGCAATCAAGTTCTTAACTATTGTCAGTACAAGTGTACATCATACACTATTTGCAAGAGATGATATTTTAGAACAAATATGTCAGAGCATTGTTATCCCTAATGTGATGCTACGTGATGAAGATGAGGAGTTGTTTGAAATGAACTATGTTGAGTTTATAAGGAGGGATATGGAAGGAAGTGATCTCGACACTAGGAGGAGGATTGCATGTGAACTTCTCAAAGGAATTGCTAATGCATTACAAGGATAAGGTGACTGAGAAGGTTTCACTTCAGATTAAGAATTGCTTGGCCATGTTTGCTCAGAATCCTGCAGCAAACTGGAAATTCAAAGATTGTGCCATCTATTTGGTTGTCACCCTTGCCACAAAAAAAGCTGGTGGCACTTCAGTGTCAACTGATCTGGTTGATGTGGAGAGCTTTTTCGGATCTGTTATTGTGCCTGAGCTGCAGAGTCAGGATGTGAATGCTTTTCCAATGTTGAAAGCGGGTGCATTGAAGTTCTTTACCATGTTTAGAAATCAGTTATCAAAACCCATTGCAATAGCACTGCTTCCTGATGTTGTTCGGTTCCTTGGTTCAGACTCTAATGTGGTTCATTCATATGCTGCGAGTTGCATTGAGAAGCTGTTGCTGGTCAAAGATGATGGTGCCAGAGCAAGGTATACAGCTGTAGATATTAGTCCATTTTTATTAGTGTTGATGACCAACCTTTTTCAAGCCATGGAGAAACCAGAATCTGAGGAGAATCAGTACATAATGAAGTGCATCATGCGAGTGCTTGGAGCTTCTGAAATTTCTCGCGAGGTTGCTTTACCTTGCATAACTGGTCTGGCTAATGTCCTGAATAGAGTCTGCCAAAATCCAAAAAATCCAGTTTTCAACCACTATCTCTTTGAATCAGTGGCTGTTCTTGTCAGGCGGGCTTGTGAAAAGGATCCATCTCTTGTGTCTGGTTTTGAAGGAAGCTTGTTCCCAAGCCTCCAGATGATATTGGAGAGTGATGTGAGTGAATTCTTCCCTTATGCATTCCAGTTACTGGCTCAGCTTGTAGAGCTGAATAGACCGCCACTGCCACAGCACTATATGCAGATATTTGAGATTCTTCTTTTACCTGATTCATGGAAAAAGTCTGGAAATGTTCCAGCACTTGTCCGGTTGCTCCAGGCATTTCTTCGTAAAGCACCTCATGAGCTTAATCAACAGGGTAGGTTGTCAAATGTTCTTGGGATATTTAACACACTGGTATCATCTCCAAACACAGATGAACAGGGATTTTATGTGATTAATACAGTCATTGAAAATCTTGGGTTTGATGTTATCTCACCCTATATAGGCCATATTTGGGCTGCCCTTTTTAAACGGCTTCAAGAAAGAAGAACAGTGAAGTTTGTCAAGAATCTTGTGATATTTATGTCTCTTTTCTTGGTCAGGCATGGCTCCCAAAATCTTGTGGCTTCAATAAATGCTGTCCAAGTGAATTTATTTAACACAATCGTAGAACAATTTTGGATACCTAACCTCAAGTTGATCACCGGATCCATTGAGCTCAAGTTAACTGCTGTTGCTTCAACTAAACTCATCTGTGAATCCCCATCACTATTGGATTCTAAGCTTTGGGGCAAAATGCTGGATAGTATAATCACTCTTCTCTCTAGGCCAGAGGAAGAGAGAGTGAGGAGGAGACAGAAGTTCCAGACTTCGGGGAGAGTGTTGGTTATAATGCTGCTTTTGTTCGTCTATACAATGCTGGTAAGAAGGATGAGGACCCATTGCAGGACATAAGGGATCCAAAACAGTACTTGGTTGCATCTGTTGCTACTCTTTCTGCTCAGTCCCCTGGTCAGTACACTCAGGTTATAAGGGAAAATCTCGAGCCGGGAAATCAGGCAGCATTACTTCAGCTTTGCAGTTCCTATAATGTATCAATAGTTTGAAACCGAATCCATTTAATGGTATGCTTTATCTTCATGATGCATGTTCTTTGAGTGCAATGAGCAAGTTATACTATGTTATTGTGCTTTGTGTATGCATTAAATGGTGATTAGATTTTGGTAACTATTTACTTTTTTGTTTTTGCCGCTTGCTAAATGAATTATTCCAGAAGAATTTTAATTTTGGTTGCCTAATGTCAGGTGTTATGCAACTTTTTTCTCTTACCATGTTATTTTTGAAACCAAAAATGCAGAACTGACATTTATTTCACTGTAGATTGGTGGATGATGGTCACTTGTTCTTGTTAATAGCAGAACTTCCGCAAAGTTACTTGTACTTTTGATGTCTGCTTATGTCAGACATATAAATGTTTTTTTTTTTTTTTTTTTTTGCCTAAAAAAAAAGGATTGTGTTTATTGATTTAGGGGTCTTAAACTCTTAGTTGAACTCTGTGCTTCTCTTTGTGAAGTTTGCTTTGTGGTTGTTAGGTAGCACTTGGCTTATGAATGTTTTGGAATTATGATATTCTATCACCTTCTTAATTGTGAAGCTGATAATTCTAATTGTTTAGCATGCTATTCAAAATTTGATATACAACCTGCAGACTACAGCTAAGGCACCCTAGATAAGTAAGGTTTAACTTCAAAATAAGTAAATTTAGATGCGTCTTAGGTAGTTTTCACTCCTCTGGTGATTGTTCTTCTAATTTGTCTACTAATCTAAAGGATTAATTTCTCGTTGCCCACTTGTAATTAATGTGTAGTTTCATTCACCAACCCAATTACACGTCCAGTTTGACTATTGATCAAACATAGCTGTTAATTGTACTAAACACTAATTATAGGAGGGAAAATGAAATAATCCTACTATATGTATAGTATATAAGAAGAAGAAAAAAGAGAGAGAGAATGAGTCAAGGGATCAAGAATACAAATAAGAACATGATATAACAATAGGAAACAGGATAAGAAAAATAAGAACATGAACTTGGAGCAGTGCAGGAATAATGATTATGTTTTGGAAGCAACTGTGAAGTGTTATTAAGAACAAGAGCCTATGCCTATCCTTCGTTTCCTTTCACTTTGTCTTCCTCTTACTTCCTTTTATATTCTGCCACGTTATTATGGTTAAGGATTACTGATTGGTTCTATATGTAATGTGTTGGATTCTTTTGTTTTAGTCCAACTATTTTGCTTCCCCCACTTGAAACATTGAGTCACAGGTCTTTAGATGTTAGGAAGTTGTGTCTTGACTGATGATTTTATTGATAAAAACAAGTAACTGGATGGAAATGTTGTTGAAAATGATAAAAAATAAACTTATCTTTATACATAAATACAATTTAGGTATGAGCAAGGCAATGATAATCTATGGCAGAGAATTCTAGTTGACCGTTTTATTTATGTACCATGATTGTTCATGCCCATAACTATCCTAACTATCCATCTTTTGATCTTTCAGGGCGTGATGTTGCAATTTTGGACTAGGCTTGATATCCTGTCACAGATGAGATACGGTTCTCTTTTGCATGCATTTGTTGTTGATGGCTCACAATAGATCAGCAAGGTCATTCTTGTAGAGTCTCCTAATGTGCTGGAGTTAGTCTATGTGCGTGTTCATGAGGGTTCCTGTGCGACTTGCCCTCACCCGACTTTTGGATTTTGGATTGGGAACGGTCCCGAGTTTGAATCTCTTGCTTCCCTGATCCAAGTGTTTGTTCTTCAATCTGAACCATTGCTTAGGTTTGAGCTTTCTGTGTCTTCTTATAGGATTGTCAGTATGAGTAGAAGCAATAGTGACATTTTGTGTCATCTAGTCAATGAAATGGAACAAACCTGCTTTCTGTAAATGACTTTGTTTCCAGTTAGGTTTTACTGGTTTGTTTCTACTGAACTTATAATTAGATTAATGATACTTTTTTCTTTTTTTCTTAATTTTTTGGGGTCAAGATTTCACATTCAAATAATTTCATATAGGGCAAACAAGCTCAGGTTCTTGTACACTCTACTTTTAATTGAGATGAAGCACACTCTTTAATTTAGTATCAGAGTCAATTCCATGCTAAAGGTTATGGGGTTGAATCTCCGCATCATCCGATGGGCATATATAATATATAAACATAAATGTGCAATTCTATGAATTTAGGCTTTTAGTTGAGATGGAACACATGTTTCAATTCTCTTGAGTAGTGGTTATAGGTTTCTCTAATTACCAAAAAAATGTAATACAGGGTTGAGATGGAGCACATTTATTAACTCTCTCAGTTGATCCATCGCACCAGAAGTAGAGTTTATTTTATACCACGTTTTTGCAATTGTTATACCATGGATTATGCTTCATATTAATTATAAATCCTGATACAAAAAATTTGTATCTTCAGTGAAGACATAATGTACTTACAGTTAACTGTACATGTAAACAAATAACTTGATAATTGTTGACACATAATATAATAGCTACATGTACATAATGTGTTAACTATAGATACAAAATCTGAATTGATAATTGTTGACACATAATGTGTTAACTATAGATACAAAATTTAAAGGTTATTTTTGGACCAAGGTCTACAATGCAAGGTACATGGTGCTCCATGGTGTAATTATCTATGTAACAGGGGGTTGAACATTTATTACAACACAATACAGTAACACTAGCAAAAATTTACAACAGCTAGCACAAAACAATGTTCAAAATTAATACTAGACATGGAGGTTTCTGCACAAAATAATTTTTTTTTTTTCTATAATAATAACAAAAATGTAAAGGCTGTTAAAAGTGCCATAATCCCTGGCAATAACCTGGGAGACAAAGCCACTATCTGAATGGTGAAGTTGCAGTTTCCCTGAGATAAGTTCTGGTCAGTCACCATTGCCAGACCCTGAAAATTACAGCTCAAGTCTTCTTGATTCTTCACCTGAAAATACATATTGAACGCGTACGACGCGTTCCCGTTCGTGTCCAAACCATTGCACGAAGAACCATACCCGAGAGCGGTGCAATCTGAAAGCGTACAAGCGTAGTTGATATTGTCCCCGAGTCGGCTCAAATCCCTTGCGTCCGGCCTCAACATGCACCATCTCTTCGGAAGGTATTGCACGCCTTTGGCGCCCACGAGGTACTTGTCTTGCCCCTGGGCCCGAGAGGTCCATGGGGAACTTTGGCTGTCCATCGTACCTAAAAATCCCCCAATGGCGCTCAAAGTTACCAGGTTGTATACTCTTGGCATCCTCGTCGAGAAGCCCAAAGAGGTAGACCTCTATGTACCCGGGCCTCAGGGGCGTCCCTCTATTAGCGGCCAGTCTTGGCAAGAGTCCCCGTAGAACCTATAGGCCAAGTTGACATTGGCGTTTCTGTCTCCCTCGGTTGGCCATCCCACTTCTCCGACCAAAACCGGGGTGTCACCATACCCAGCCGCGGTTAGGGCTGAAATCAGAGTATCAAAGTTGGCATCAAACACGTTCGTGTAAGGGATCCCATTATCAACTACTGGATTGGCGTACCATCAAAGAAGGCATAGTCGACAGGGAAGTTTTCATTCAAATAGAGACTCAAGAAGGGGTATATGTTTACCGTGAAAGGTGCATTGTTCTGGTGCAGGAACTGGACGATCTGGACCATTTCCTCATTGATATCTGCCCGAAACCTACCAGCAGAAGGCACCGGATTGCTCTCGGGCGAGTTGTAGACATCAGCATTTAGGGGCACCGTCGCCTTTATATTGCTCCCGAGTCCAGCCTCGTTTAGGGCATTTTGGAGTTTCTGAAGCGCTGGAAAGGTCGTGTGTATAAAAGAGTTGTTATATGATGCAAGAAATGGCTCGTTACCAACTGCAACATATCTGCAGGCCAGATTAAGATGCAAATGCAAGAAAGATTAGAGATTTACACAGCCATTATCTGCACTTCATCAAGAAGCTACGGTTTTACATCAAAGAGTAAAGGAAGTTATTAGGGGATTGCAATTTGCATCCAACACACAATGAAATAGGAATCACAAATACTGGGAATCAATGATCCCTGCAGAGATACAGACATTGATTATCCACATTAAGAATTGTTTTGTTTTAACATTGGTTTTGCACCAAGTGTTCATTGTAACTTGTAATGGTGCGAAACTGCTATAAAAGCCAAACCCCAATCTAATCTCGGACTTCCTATCGAGAAAAGAGTTACCAACAAGTTGAATTCACTCAAGCAATTATGTTACTATGGAGGCAAACAAAAGTATAAAACTTTGATTCACATGAGAAAGCTTGCAGCCGCTACCTAAATGTGCGCTCTGGGTGAAGTATGCCTTGTAACCCTAGCCAGCAAGGGACCACAAAGAGGTAAACTAGCGTAAGTTGCTATAGCTGACCAGCTCAAATCAAGAAGGCAAACAAAAATATAAAACTTTGATTCACATGGGAAAGCTTGCAGTCGCTATCTAAATGTGAGCTCTGGGTGAAGTCTGCCTTGTGACCCTAGCCAACAAGTGACCACCAAGGAGGTAAACTAGCGTAAGTTGCTATAGCTGACCAGCTCAAATCAAGAAGGCAAACAAAAATATAAAACTTGATTATAGGTACCATGAATATAGAGGTCCATGAAGCTTCAAACTATGTAGTGTTTAAAACTCAACATTCTAACACCACAACTTGGGGTAATTGGTAAGGGGATTGGCAACATAACCGCAAAGTCGGAAGATTGACTGTTGTATGTGTATGCTAACTATCTAAGACAAATCTTATCAAAGGATGCAAATAGACTAAAATTGTTTCTTTCTTTGCAATGAACCCAAAACACCTGACATTGAACTCTCAATTAACCAGACTAAATCATCAAAACAACATGATATACTCAAAGATGAAAAACAACTAAACCAAGCACAACTTCCTACTCAAATTCAACTCCACATATCCAAACAAGAATGATTAACCAACAGGATCACAAGGCAGGGTTTACCCAGTGCACACCCTCAAACCGAGGCTGCAAGTAACCATCATCATTAAAAAAAGAAAAAAAAAAAAAGTAACATACTTAATGTTGACACCTCCTCTGAAGTTATAGCGAGTGACATTGCGCCTCACCCAATCCTTAGCTCTGCCATAGTCATTCATAGCAAGCAGCTGATCATTGGGAATGCCCACCATTACTTCAATGTTAGTCCCTGCAAGAGCTCCCATGGTGGACTGATCTGCATCAAACAGCTTCACCTTCTGAATCCCATTATCCTTCAGCATCTGCACCACAACTTTGGGTGACAGCTGGTGGGTTGCCATGGTTCCCCAGTTCACCCCACCCCCACCACATGCATACTACTAGTACAAAATAATATTGGTATATATACAAAAACCCAGATTTTAAACATTCTTTGATTGCCCATAAACTGGGAAAAAACAAATCTTGATTGGATGATTTATATGTAAAAAAGATGGAATCTTTTACACTGGAAGAGGTGAAATTGCTATGAAAGTGGCATCTTTTTTTAGCAAAATTTGGTGGGATTGTAAAATGATTCTTGAGAAAACAAAATGGAATAGAAATATGTAGAGAAGGAAATAGGAAAAGGGAAAACCCAGCAGGGATTTGGATAAGATGAACAAAAAGTGTGAAGAAAGAGAGAATCATTTTTGGAGTGTGGGGATATAAATATAAATATAAATATAGAGAGAGAGAGAGAGAGAATAGAATAGAATACGATAGTGAGAGGGACATGGATGTGGAACCAGCCACAGCTCAAAAAATTCCACCCAATCAATCAATCTACCTTTCAACACTGAATAGTAACAGCCAAAACGTCCTTGTATTGCATGCGTTTACACTACTATTTACATTAACAGAGCTGCAAGAACCTGTGGAAAAAGACAAATAGTAGTCGCTGGAATCTCCATGGGAGTTCAGAGATAAACATAACAGCTATTCAGCTAATCAAGAATGTGAGATAGGGGTAGCTTTACCGTCACAAAAGTAAAATTGTCACAAAAAATTAAAGATCGAATTTCACTAATAATAAAGTGTGGGAGCCAACCTCTCCAAATGAGAGATCTATTTGTTAAGCAAAAAAATTAAGACAAATTGTTAATTAGATAACTATTAAGTTTTATATTTCACTTCAATAACTTATTTGAACTTCTCAATTTTAATCAATTAATTATAAACAACTTAAAATAATTAATATCACCACCTCTTATAGTCTTTTGCTTCAGTTAACTCACCTGTTCATATATATATATATATATATATATATATATATAAAGACAACTAACCGAAAGTGGGTTTCAATCTAGTGACGATTAGTGTGTTTCATCACATAGACTTTATCATAATTTTGTGGCATTCATGTACACGACGGAGATAAGGGCCCCAGGTCGGTTAGCAAGCTGAATTTGGACTGTTATTTGCCCAAAACTTAGACTAAACATAATATTAGAATCTAATTAACAAAGGAAAATAGTCAAAATACTACATAAAGTCTCACTTTTTATTTTTAATTTTCACAAATTTTTAATATAGACATTTTTCTTGAGACCCACGTGATGAAATATCTTATCATTGTTTGTCACATCATAAAATAAAAGTAAGAGAGTAGAATTTTTAAGGACATGTAATAAAACTCTTAAAACTATTAGACTCAAATGCACAAATGCCATACATTCAATATTGAAGTAAACTTTACACTCAGTTTCTTGTACCACAATCATTATAGTATTATACCACGATAGACTATTGTCATACATGTTTATTTTTAATATACTAAATATTTATTTAAATATACCATCTAAACTAAATCTTTAGTACAACAACATTCAATATACTAAACATTATTAATAATCCACACTCCATAGTATAATTTGCCCACATTAGACTATTTCGAATCAAATTGAAACTTAAACATCTTAGATTTTTTAATTTTTTTTTAAAGGTCAAAATTTTGTTTCACTTTTTGCACATCAAATATAGGTTAGGTTAGGTTAAGTATTGAAGCTCAAGTTTTACAATAAGTTATTTAATTTAGAGAAAATCTGAAAGTAGAAATTCAGCAGAAGCTAATGAAGAATTGTATAGATATGTTAAAAAAGGTTCTAAACAATGAGATCATCTTCAAGATAATTATACTCAAATGTGAAGTCCGTCTTGATCCTCTGGCACCTGTTTTTGGATAAACGAAACAAATCATTTTTAGTCATCTATCTATCACAGATAAATAAGATAGATGCCAGAATTCATGAACTGAAATAGGTAGAAGAATAATGGATCATACCAGGCCATGTTGTTCGTCATTGGCTATATGGAAATCAAAATAAACGTATGTCCCTTGTTCGAAATCATCTGTGGCAACTTTGGGCTCCTCGTGCCGCTGAAACCAAGTGTTATACTTCTGTGGTATCTCCAGATTGCTTCTTCAGCTCCTTTGCAGCCAGGAATTGTTGGTATGTATTCTGCAAATGTTATATGGAGGGAACATGATGAGTTTTGACCCCTATTCTTAAACATCATAACGTAACTGACTGATAAAAATGCCAAAGCACCTGTTGGTAGTAAAACGCAAAGAATAAGGTGTCGGTGCCATAGTTATCAGCCCCGAGTCGTTCCCAAAATGCAGGATTATTAACAATAGGGGCCTGTACTTGCGGATAGCTTGGAGGGGTCGCGGCAGATGTCTCTGTCAAAGTACACCATGAAATATGACAAGAATTGAATTTTTTACAAGTAATGCAACAGTTTGGATGATAAGTTGCCTACCGGTGTATAGCTCTTAGCACGCTCTGAATCTTTTGGCTGAGGAAGTTTGTAAAAAGCAGCCTCGAGCATTTGCAAGTTGTATGACTGGTCATGTACTCCTCCAGGGTTGGCTGGTGGTGTACTCAACCCATCACCAATTGCACCAAGATCGGCTACACTTCTTCGACCAATAACTCCAAGGCTTCCTGACAGTTGATTTGATTGTAATGGTTGGCCTGGAGATAGATCAGTATCCCGTGGAAGTTGGGATTGCTCTGCAAGAGTGCTGCCAACTCCACCCGGCTGTTGCATATGCCAAGAAACCAATAAATGCGTGAACTTGTAAAACAAACTTATATGCATCAGCAATTTCGGTTATTGACATACAGAAGAATAAAAGTAGCTTTTTCGATCAGCTTTTTGAGAAAGTCATTTTATATGTAATCAGCTAACAGCTAATTTACCAAACACTTTTCTACAATCAGCTAATGCTATCAACTAGTTAAACCCACTAACTCAATCAGCTACAGCCATTTACCAAACACCTCCATTGTCAAGTTGAATCTTGAACTGTTTTACATCTAGTTTAATAGAACAAGGGGAGTTTGCCTCTCTTCTATCATCTACTAAATTCTTCTCAAGACATAAAGTCTCCAAATAAATAGAACCATAAAAAGGTGTGTTTTTCTCGCAATAATAGATTCATGAGAAAAGGGACTATATATCACCACATCATCCATTAGAAACTTTTCAGAAAGTAGATCGAATTAATCAGAGCTCTAACAGTTTCTTTGTTAATTATGGATGTAATATAACATATTACACTTACAGGTGCATCTAATGCATAAGCCTTCATATCATCCTCATTCATAAGGTTTTTCGCAAGGCTGGGGGCTGGAGCAGAATCTGCAGAAACATCTTCGGATAGGACCTGTTGCTGCAACTCTTCAACCTTTGAGTGGCCCACATCTGCAACACCGTATAAAAATATTAGTTGAATTACGAGTAGGCTTTCTATATATCATATGATTCAATGTTCCACAACTGCCATATTTTTTTGTGCAACAATTGTGCAACTTATTCTGCTGATTTTGCAAGGGTAAATTAATCACATGGAGAAAAAAATATTACAAAACATGATCAGGATCTCTAGATCCTGTTGATATCAATGTTTCCCGATTAGATGGTTGTAGGACACACCTGGCTGTTGTTGCAACAATGAAGATGAAGAAACACTATTAAGGGCAGCAGCTTGGACTCCAACTCCCAATCCAAGTTGAGGTGTCACAGAGGAGCCTTGAGAATTGAACTGAAACATAATGAAAAGAAAGTGTACATTACCATTCAGGAAAAAATTCATTACATAAGACCCAGAAAAGCATTGTTTCAAACATCTGAGAAAATCATGAAAAATATGAAGATGTGGTATGCGTTGACTAAAACTATTAAACATAGAATTACTTTCAGCTTTCACTTTCTTGTTTCTTTTATATTCACATCTCATTGACAATAGACAAAAGATTTGCAGTAGCACCGAAATATTTTATGGATGCAAAATTTCAATCATAAATATGAAAATATGTGCAGAAACAGTGATAACAATTAGTCAATAGCCCAAATGAGTCGCAATGAGCTATATTATAAGGCCAGTAGGTCATATGGGATTCTCATTTAGTGGCTTGCCCATTTCCACGTTGTTGTTGTATCTGTCCTACAAATATAAGCTCACAATGACCATATCTTTCTTTTAATTTCAACTTGCACTTCATAAAAGGAAATCCAATGAGAAACATAGATTTAATGTTGAGGAAAAAAAAAAAATTATATATATATATATATATATATATATATATTATATATATATATATATATATATATATATATAATCAACAATCTAAAAAACAATACCTGTGGCAATAGCGGATTCTGATGCTGTGCAGAAAACTGTTTGTTGTTTTGTTGTACTTGCTGAAATCGTTGTAAATATTTCTCCCTCTGGTCAGGAACAATTTCAGTTCTTCCACGGAACTGCCCTGAGAAGGTAGAAACAGAAATTATGCTACACTATAATTCTACCATATATTAACAAGGTAAGATGAATACCTAAAACTACAGACTAGTACAATTTAAACAAGCCTAGACAGAGTTTCTTACACAACTCATAACAAGAACAGGGCATATCTAGAACCTCCAGTGGCCATATTGGCTATGGAAAGGGAAGAAATAACATACTTCAAGAGCAAAAATTGATCATTTCAAAATTTTCACTTTGCAGTCATTACTGACCATTATCCCTAAAGTGTAAAGTTGACAATAAAAAAAGGTTCAGTTAATGTAACCAAAATGAAATTAAAGCCACACACCACTTCATTCTGATTCTGAAAGGAACTTCCAGGCCTCCACTGCATACCAGGCACAACCGAAGGAGAGAAAACCCTCCAACCATAACATTCGACTCACCAACATTACCACTATCATTAGTTGCCAATTCCATCACTAGACTTAGCAGTTGTGGGCATGATAGTTCTGTTAGCCAGAGGGGAAACCAGTGGCTGTCCCATTACCAGTACTCCAAGTCTTTCATCATATCCTAAAACATTTCTCTTTGTCACTTCTGGAACTGAAGGATAGCACCCAGAGCTCCATTGTTAGAAAGTGAACTAATAGAACCAAGTGAAATACTAGCTGCAGGTTGGCTAGAGAGGCCATGGTTTATCGATACTTCCCCGGCTATACCAGCTTCAGTTTGGGGGTGCTTTTGGGGCTTGGGAAGCCTGCAATCTCCTCATCTTTTACAGCACTCAGCGCATTCATAAGAAGAAAAGTAACTGCGGCAACTGCAGGTTCCAAAGATCACAACACGAATCAAGAAATGGAAAGAGAATCCAAAGCAGTCGATGTTATGAAGTTTGAGAAGAAGACCAGTACCAGGGCTGGCATGGCTGCCAACAGGTGTTGTTGGAGCAGAAGAAGCAACTGCGCCACTTTAGGAGGTGGGGTCCTCGGAAACTGCATCAGAGCGACGTCTCTTGGGAACCTACTTCATCTGCTTGCTCTTGGAAGAACCAACCAGTTTGTTGTACAGAGATGTTACCGTTACTACTGGAGAATAATGTAGTATAAAATCAGAGTATAAACACAGTAACAAACAACTGTTTTCAAAAAAAAAAAAGTAACAAACAACCAATAATTGAGGAGAGAGAGGTCTTGAATCAAGTAAACCATATGAATGAAAATTTTCTTTCTAGTATGGAAATATTTAGTATCACACAGCATTAACCAAAGACTTAGCAGCCCCCCCCCAGAAAAAAAATAAGCTCTGGATGGAAATGCATTTGTATACACCATTCAATGATCATTCCAGTGATGAGGAAAGCTAAACCTACTGATACCTGGCAGGTGTCATGGGAATAGAACTTTTGTGCGCTAATACGACGCCACTGTAACACCTGCAAAACAAAAGAGAAAACAATGAAGCAAAAGATATTTTACTTTGCATGTGCACATTAGATATTCTTGATATGTTTGCAATCAAATAACTAGGACAAGGAACAGGATAATCACATGAACAGCTCAAGACAAGACACTATAACATACAAACAATTGCATACAAATCCCCTTTTACAGTGCATTACGGCAAAAGAGAAGAAGCATGCCTCCCCAATAAACAACTCAGCTTTTTATTAGTCCCTTTCTAGGCCTCAGATCTCTTTCCAAAAGTCATCAAGTGATTGAAACCATATTCGCAACATAAGAAAGAGAAAGAGTTATGCACAATTTACAGGTCCATGATGCATGGGTACAACCATCAGGGAACTATAAGTACAGCCTTGTGAGGCAGTGATCAGAAATTTAATAGGTTGAGGTGGTAGGTGTTAGAGGGTAGCATGAGAGTGGTAAATGTATGTGATTACAGAGGCAGTGTTTTGAACTATTGAGAAATAGCTAATGGAGAGGAGCACATGATGGTCCTTGAAATATCTTGACAGCAACACAAGAGGACGAACTTCATTGACGCATTTGTTTCATATTTCCAATGATTTGAATTTTTTCAAGAAACTAGAAAGAACATGGGGAGAACTAATATGTATGTATAAAGGGAGGGAAAATAGCAGGAGAGAGAACTGGGTGATACATTTTCTTATGAAGCATAAGAATAGCTAATCAGGCAAAGAAGTTAGCAAAACACACATGACAATAAGAGGAATACATTACCTTGGCAAGAGGGGCACCAATAGTGACTAGATCTTCAAGAGCCTCCACCTTATCTAATGGTTAGAGAGCTATAAAGCTCGTCAACATCACTAAACTCGTCAAAGTCCTCCTAAAATTAGGAAAAAAAAAAAAAAAGGAACTAAATAAATTTCATAATGCATATATCAGAAAGACCTACCTCAACTGAAAGGTTACACGTGTCTCTATGATTTTATTTTCATGGGGGCTAACGAATACTGACTTGGACTAATTTTGAGATTTTATTATAAGCTAAGTAGTAGTTTAATGTAGTTTCTTAATATATCATTCTTACTTTTGACAACTAGAGTGGTCAGTGTCATCCGTTGAACTTTGGTCAAATTCAAAAATTAGCAGAAGTGATAAGTAAATGGACTGGAGGGAATAATAATAAGAATCAAAATTTCTGAATTATGTTTTTCTTGTTAAATCTCATCAGAGCTTTTATATTGATTTTTTCAGTTATATGTCAAGTGCACTGTATTAATTAAACAGACCATATAACAGCTGATTCAAAATATTAGCTGTATTCATTGAATAATGTGTGACTATAAGCATAAAAGGAAAACTATTGTAAACACAATAATCTAGATTGGCAAAGCCAACCTGATTGCGTTCCACATAATCATCCAGGAAATCTTTAACATCGTTGACTTGCTCTGGACTCAATTCATCATTATCCAGTAACCTTAAAATCAACTCTAACTTCATTATATGCGCTTTGTGCCGAGTAATTGATGTCTCCAGATGCGTCTGTAAAAAGATCTTTTATCAATTATGAGAATGTATATAGCACATCATCTCCTCAATGTTAAGATGGTTCTCTTTACCAATCTCGGGGCTTTGCTTTCCCTTTCTTAACAGTAAGTCCCTCCAGTTCAGCCTCAAAGCTATCAATTTGGTTTTCAAGCTCACTAACCTATGCAGGAGAAAGCATCTTAAATCAATTACTCAATAAAATCAACTTCAAAAATCATGGGTGACAACCAGAAGACAAATATCACAAAAGAATACCTACTAAAAAACAAAATATGTAAATATGTTCAATCAAAGATAGGTATATAATGCACATAGAATCAGAGTATATTTATAACCCCAAACTAGACAATGAAGAAAAAAAAAATCACTATAAATAGCATGAAGCAGACAATCAGCTCCATACCACATTGTTCAACCAATCCCTAGTCTCCGATTTAGCCTTTTCCCTTGGGTCCTGACAAAGTAGAAAAATCACAATAACATAAACTTAAATTTCTGATAAGCGATAGTCTGAAACAAAATTCAGATTTCCAAAATCAATTACTAGGACTTTCAGAATCCAAAGTGCTTAAGCACTAATTCAAATGAGATTTCCAAAACTCAACTCCCAAAGGTAAGAATGCAAAACATAAATTTCAACAGCCCAACTGAAAATTATATAGTGTCTTCCCAAGAATTAAACCATAATCAACCACACAAAAGGATAAAATTGATGCGGTACAAATTACATTATATAGATCCTTAAGGTTAATATCCAAAATTGAGATGTCTATCCAAATCATAAATTAAACCCAAGGCTTTCCATCATTGTTGTCAAGGCAGACTTTCTGGGCGAGAATGTCACCCGATCGCCTAGCGATCAGGCAATGAGTATTATATGACTATACTATATATATATATAATCATATCACGGTATCTTTATATTTATATAATATTATCCGGTTCATATGAGGCCCTGTGGGACAATAACAAACCATCGAT
>VALG01000367.1:0-33445 GCA_009835305.1 Ipomoea purpurea
CACATGTGACCTCAATATCATGCAATTGTATTACACTATCACATATAATAGTTCAAAGTTCTAGCATCTTACATACATGGATCCACAGGGCCAAAAAACGAGAGGATGAGAAACCTGTGGCTAGCAAGTACTTAACCGACTAGCCACTCCGCCTAGACATCACCTGAAAGATCTACGAATAAAACATGGGGCGAAACACCCCTCAGGTCCAGTCAAGTATAATGCTGGTAAACTATCACTACAGGTAACTAATATAGTATATATGATTCCGTTTTCGAAAATGGCTTTAACAACTTAATAACTTACTTATGTTGTTATTTCACAAGTATTGGTGGGTTAACCAGCATTATACGCTGACCGGGGTTCGCCCCTGTTTTAATTGTGAATTTTCAGGGTGACTGTCTAGGCGAGTTTGCGTGGCTAAGTACTTGCTAGCACAGGTTTCCCCTCTCTTTTTTGGCCTGTGATCAGTGTAGCGCGCTTTGTAGCGACAGCTTTGAAACTAATATAGCCTGTGCATATAGGTCTGTGTGCACGAGCATTTTTGCGGAATTCCGACTATGGACCGAATCTGTGCGTGTACAGTGTGACGGCGGGAAACTTTATAGGTGTGTGAATGCGAAACTGTCTCAATGTACAGGCGCAGTTTCCATTGTGCGGTAGTTGGGTCCTTCACCGGAGGTTAATCTATCTATCGTCGCAGTCTATGGAAGTATCCAAGAGCTCTCCCGGAATCTTGCGCTCTGGTCCGCACCGGCTTGCACCCTCCGCCGGATTCCCTCGCCGTCGCCCTGCCTTCCCCTTTCTCCCCGCTGCGTGCTCGACTAGTTCAACTCGGACTTTGATTCCAACACCGAGGATTACGGAGAAATCGTTAGCTTCTCGGCGAAGGAGAGCATCGGGAATAAGTTCAGATTGGGAGGAAAAATAATGGCGGCTGGGTGAGTGGGTGGTGGTTCGGGAAGGAATCATTGCTTTAATAGCCATGGTTGGGTTATGTTTAAATATAACTTAAAGAGTATTTATTGTCTAAGTAATTGTTTGTTGTCCATTTGTGAGGGTTTAGTCAAGGATCTTCATATCATTCAGAATCCATGATCTGGTTTATTGTACATTACTCATTTTCAAGTTTTTCTGTTTTTCCTGCAATTCTCTACATATCAACAGAGGCAGGTTTTGTCCTATTCCAGTTTCTCATCAACCATACTATTCGTTTCCCTGCTAGTCTATTCAGCATCTAACTGTAAACATTTTGGCATTTGCCTTGCCCTCGGTTTTCCTTGTCTCTTCGAGTGTGTTGTGGATATCGTGTCGTAGGGAATTTTGCACTTTCTTGTTTGTACCACCGGTTTGACATTCTTATGCTTTGGCTTTTCCGTGAAAAGTCAGCACTGTTTGTAGCTTATGTTTTCCCTCGTCGGAAATATCCAATTTTTTTTTCCAGCTATGTACAGTTTGACATTCTAAGCTTTGTTTTTCCGATGAAAAGTGCAGCACTGTTTCTTTTTCAACACTCCACTCTCTTTCTTTCCCGCGCACACACACTCTCTTTTATTTAGATTTTGTTATTTTATTGGAACCACGAAGAGTTCTGGTTCATGGTCGAGAAGAGGAGATGGGAGATGGGAGATGGAGGGAAGACAGAAATGACGGTTTTACCCTTCAGAATTGACAGCCACTTAACTAAGATTTGACGGAAGGACCACAATTGAAAAGATTTTGAAAATCAGACGGTTAAAATTGTCCAAATTAAAAGGTGAGGACCAATTGTGGAAAATCACCATATTCGAGGGACCATTGCTGGAATTAACTCTTTTTTTTTTTTGTTGTATTTGGTGTCGTATCACGGCAAATTATGCTGTGCAACCGTGTACACCATGCATGAATGTACACGAGAATATAGAGTTCAATAATTATGAATTTATAATATAGAAATTCATAATTTCTATATTATAAATTCATAATTATTAAACTCTATATTCTCAGTTACAAAACTCTATGTTCATAATTTTCAATGTTCATATTCTCAATTATTGAACTTTGTATTCACAAAGCACTGAACTATATGTTCATAATTTGATAATTATACAGTTTAGAAATTATGAAACTATAGTATAGAAATTATGAATCTATAATATAACAATTATGAATCTATAGTATAAAATTATGAATCTACCAATTTAAAAATTATAAATTTTTAGTATAGACATTATGAAATCCAATTCTGTGTGCACCTTGTATGGTGTACACGGGTTCACGGCATAACGTACTCGTATCACGGTATGCAATCCATGTTGTATCTTGTTTCCCCAAGTCTACCACCTTACCTTGATACAGGTTCATTTTGAGTGGATTATATAATTATTTTTAATAAATTTGTTATATTTTAATGCAAGTTCACTTTTAATATATTATAAACCAAAATCAACATGAAGTACATAATATTGTCAAGGCGAGGTGAGTCTGAAATTAAAGCCCACCCCACGCCTTATTTTTAATCAATCATTATTGGTAATGGACCAATAAATTTTCTATACAAGTTGTGGAACTATATTTTGTATGCTGTAAAATATGTACATTCAGTTACAAAAATAATGTACATTGTATTCAGGGGATGGCATTATTTTCTGTAGCTGGAATGTAGCATTATATTGTATAACTGTAGCAATTCAGTACAAAACTAATGTAACATTCGGATAAAAAAAATAATGTACATTTATTATGGTCCACATACACAATGTGTAGACCATTGATCCACAGCAATAATTTGCCTAATTTTAAATGGCAATTATATTATGAACCAGTGTCGCACCCAATAGCATTAGGAATCCTAAATCAAAAAGACGAGTACAGAAATTTCACAACAAAAGACACACAAAAATCACAAGCACTGTTATATATTTATTTATTTTCAAATTTAATTAGGTTACATAATTGTGTCATATATAGCAGAATTTCAAAACACAAGAACACAAAAATTCATAACATAAAACAGCAGTTACTAATTTGTTTCAGGTACAGAATTCATACTCTTAATGTAGCATAATTTCATAAACACAAAATATACAAAAACTCAAAACATAAGACATACAGTATGGCACTAAAAGACTAAGGGATCCATTAGTGCACTGTGAACACCCCCTCTAGTCTGTGGGTATAGCAGAATGCCACCAATGGTTGGGGAGAATTGGGAGATAATTAAGAGTGATTAGGAGAGAGAATGCGTGGGAAGGGGGGAGGAAAACAAACAAAAAAACAAAAAATCCCTCAAAATCAAAAAATTTAAAAAAAAAAAAAAAAAAAAAAAAAAAAAAAACTAAAGGGTCAGGCGCGCCCGTTCGCCGCACAGCAACCCCTTTTTCTTTTCTTTCTCTTTCTCCTTTTTCTGGCCATTCTCCCCAATTTTGCAGGAATGAATATTTCCACAAATAACCCCACCCCACATTTGTTATTATCCCCATTGAAAAAAATCATTCTGAAATCTCCCCATAATATGCACAAGTGTGGATGCTCTAAGGATTGTATTTTCAGGTGGGGAACAAGGCAACCTAACAGCCCATTTTAACAACTCTAGCAATACACTAAAAATGAAAAGTACAATTACTAAAATGAACATGTATCAAAAACTCAATCTTACTAAAAATGAAAGTACAATATACTAAAAATGAACATGTATCAAGAACTCATCTTACTACGTGAACCCTAATCCACGGTATAAGCATTGTATTCCTAGAAGCTCAAACCTAAAAACTCTTATTAAACTGAAAGAAACGCATGACATTCATCCAAACTCTAATACGTTTTGTCATGTGTTTAATGTTTTATGGTGAAGTGTTACAATATTTGTTACTCGTGAATTAATCGATTTCAGTCAACAAGGTAAAGTGAACATTAGTGAGACTATACTCCTTTCCTTATCATATTGTTCAACAAAAAGACACTGCAATTCTAAAACACAAGAGAACAACTTTACTAGAATACAACAATAACATTAACATAGCCATCTGCTCAGGTATAGTTGTCAAATACTCAAATGTAATGCAGAAGTAATTTACTCACAGCACTGATGTGTTTTCTTGAAGGGATTTCAGTGCTTCACTAAACGCATGCAATGCAGGACAAATGGCGGGTGAAATTAACATCTAAGGCTCCGATTCAATGCATTCATATGGGAATTCCGCTTTCCTGCTTAAAATTTCACCCGAATCTCGAATTCCCGCTTAAAAGACTGTTTCCTTCATCCTCTTCGGTTGGCTTATTCGAGTTTACCTTTTTTTTCCTTGTAGCCCTGCTAAACATGTCCTTGATGTTTTGCGAGTTTGTCTCCACTTTGGCCTTCTTAGTTTGCCTTCTCGTTCCAGTAGTTTTACCATCAATTTCACCCTTTCCCTGATAGATAGATAGATAGATAGATAGATAGATAGATAGATAGAGAGAGAGAGAGAGAGGTGTCACAAACAGCCCAGTGGAGGTAAAACAAATAGGCAATTAGCCAATTAGGGCATAAAGGAGTTCACATCCATCCGTTTTTTTTTTTTTTTTCCCTCTCAATTCTCCCCTTGCGTATATGTTCTATTAGAACGCAATTACACAATAAGTACTATAAAATATTCATCTTGCAGTTCATTTAATAATAATAGTAAAAGAAAGACACATCCTTTTCCACATTAGATGTTTTAAACTGTGGATTTTTTTTACCTGGTCATAAAGATTTACTTCTGGTGATGGAAAGCATTCAAGATCCGATGCTTTTGTTTCCTTTCTCAAATCTATCCTGCAAATGTGATCAGATTGATTGAAAGTTCATTTGAAAGAGTGCATTAACCATTTCTTGTAAGCAGATTTTATTTCATGCAAATGGACTGAAACAAAGGTGGAAGGAAATTCAGCAATAGATTTTAAGCAAAGAAATGTGATACCTTAATTTACTGCAAAGGAGTTTCAACCAAGGATCTTCCTTCAAGTATTCTCCCACAATTGAAACTGTATCGGTCACTGAGCCCAACAAATTATGTGAACCAGGGTCAAAATAGTCTTAACTTTGGAGAAACTGGATAAGTATGTCCAACACATATTTGATTGCATTAATATTATACTCTGTAATATTTTCTTCACTCAACACAGCATACAGACATACAGTATATGAATATCGGAACTATAAATATATCCCCACAACTCCTCAATCAGTGGTGTTTCATAAGCAGATGATGAGATACTGGAGGAAAAGGGGTTGGATATCCTGGGCTATCCATACCTTCAAATCAAACTATATGCCCAAGACAAAATATGAAGCATTAATGGCACCATTGAAGTATAAAATCCTTCAAATTGTCTAAGAGTCACACCAAACTCATTAGGGAAGATAGAGCTCATTGACATGACTAACAACAAAATAGGAGGTGCTAATTGATTTATCATTATGAACCATACATGTATCTTTCTTATCCCGAGCAGCAAAGTTCTTATCCAATGTCACCAGAGTCTTCCTCAGTTCTTCTACTACAAATTGGTCGGAACCAGAACAGAGAGATGAACTTGTAAGTTTTCCGAGAAGATTTTGAGAGATGGTCTTCCTACAGAGTACTGACTATCGTTGTAGAGTGATCAAAGTATCTCTGTCTTTGACAATTAAAGTAAAAATGATAAAATTACAGATATACATTTCAGAAGACACACCTTAAAGCACAGCCATCTAATAACCTTTTCATCATTAAGTCTAAAGAACTTTGTTGATCCCATTTCTGCTTATAATATGAACATTAGCAAAGAAAAAATTAATTAGTTCTCAACAAAAATCTTGACAGCACAAGCATTAACATGAACTTCGTGATGTATATAACCAATATCAATAGCATATAGTCAGAAAAATCAAAGATTCTGGGCTTCTAGAGGAATAATCAAGGATAATTTTGAGGAATAATAGCAGATTCAGGTTACCTTTAAAATCACAAACTACTTGCATGGATTTCTCTGCAATGGACAAAAGATACTGATACCCAGGATAACCACTGACATAAATTATTTCATCCAACTGCCTATACATTCCTGGATCATCTTTTTTCTGCATTAACAAAACAATAATAATTAATGAGCAAAAGAAATGTATAAAGAGTTTCTGTTTCTTCAGAAAATTTTACATTTTCCAAGGATCACCCATAGACCAGGAGAAGATTACAAAACAAAAAGCAATAGGCATTTGCCAAGTGTCTAAAGTATTAAGAAATCAATTTGGACTTGCTTATGTACAATTAATAAGCACAGAAATTCATTACATCATATCTACAAAACAAATATGGAAAATGAACAGATGAATTTGGGTTTGCTTATGTACAATTTTAAAAAATAAAGTAGAAGTTTTTGCAGTCAATCAGAAGTGCTCCATACCTTCATTCGTGCTTCCTCAAAAACAGGCAACAAAACAAAAACAGGATCAACTGGTGTAGCAGTATATAAGCGCCCATCTATATTTGGAAACAAATTATATTTCAGTATGTTAATAAAGAATGCTTTGGAAATCGCATAGTTTCATCCTAAACTGCTTGTATGCAACAACAGACCAAGATCAATTGATTCTTTACCTTCACACACGTAATCCCCAAGGAACCAAGACCCATAAGAGTGCTTGAACCAATGAACTTCTTGAAGAATTCCATCAACAAAAAGATAACAAGCTTTGTCTCCTGTTTTTAGAAGATATTAACATTACAAAAGATAGTACAAGGTCTACAAATTATATATAACTGCAGTGTAAAAGCTAGAGTGGCATAGCCTGTACAGAAGAAAAGGTCAATATAAAAAGGGCCAAAAAAAGAAACAAAAGATTATTTCAAAAATTTATTTTTGGTTGTTTACTTCATGATCTCTATTTTCCATTTATCCAATTTTTCAATTCCCCAATTTTCCATTTCTCTAGGAAAAAAGGGGTTTAAAATGTTGTTGCAAGGATTGAAGTGTGGATCTACTCTATATCCGTGTCTTTCTCCATTTCTCCAAATTTGGAGAATTAGTTAAAAGGATTCTCCAAATTTTAGAAAAATGGAGAACAATTCTCCATTTTTCAAATTGGAAAAATGGTTTTAGTAAAAAAGTTTCATTTTTTAGTTTTCCATTTCTCCTTTTATTTTTTGGAAAAATGACTTATTTCTCCAGTTACTAAAAGCAATTAATGGAAAACAGGTGAAACCAAACTTTACTAAGAAACAGACCAAAAGGAAAACATTGAGAGTTTGAGACAATACCAGATTTTGGATGCCGAAGAGATAAAAGCTCCCCCATGCCATTCCCAGTTGCAGGAGGATCTGCAATTATGAGATTGGAAACTTAGCGAGTATTCATTATTCAAACTGACAATTAAACAAAACAAATAAGTAAATAACTACAACCATGCGATGCTACCTGGCGCAATAAGAACACGCGTTTCATCAACACCTTCCCACCAAGCCATGATACCTATCTTCTTCACTGAACCACAACCACAGAGAGAAAGAACGAGATGAATAAACAAATAAATAAATAAATTTGAACGTCATTTCGCTCTCTCCGGTTGCATTCACACAGAATCAATCAATCAATTATGAATCAACCAAGCATATGTACAAATGAGAGGAAGAAATGCAAAAACACTCGAAAAATCGTGTTCAAAGAGCATTAAAAGGACGGCACAAATTAGATGTATAGGTTGATAAGACGGCGCTTGAGAATAACAGAAGTGATGAGAGACTGAGAAAATTCGAAATGGGAACCTGTGGCTTTCGGATTTTTGCAGTTCCGGCGGCGTCTCCTCCGTTGACCTTTACTCTTTTTTCAAGTGTAGTGGCGGGAGTTATACCCGGCATAGGTTAAATACTCTAAAACGTTTGCAATTGTGCCCTTTATTTTTGCTCAAATTCCAAACGGGGCCATTATTCTCCCTGTTTTTTCTTTTTTCATACACAGTTTATGTCATTATGTTATTTGCTCACAAAAAGCTACCAGTGCAAACACTCATTATGTTTATTATTTATTATTTTATTAATCACTCACTATTTATTTTTAAATTTTTTATTATTTTTTTAATTTAAATTTTTATATTTAATAATATTTTTAATGTAATTTCTAAAAATATAATTTTTTATAATAATATTAAACTTAATACTATGAAAAAAACTCATTTATAAATAATTTTCAATCAATTTTTTTTGAAAGCAACCAACAACGGAATATATTACAAATATAAGCTGAAATAGAGTCAGAAGGGATAATCCCAATACAAAGCAGTTAGATTGAGCAAAAGATGTAGAAGCTAAAGTGTGAGCTATTAAATTAGCTTATCTAGGGACAAATTTAATTAAACAACGAGGGAAAGAAGATATATAGGATCTGCAACTATCGATTGCATAACCGCCGTAAGAACGAAATGGACCAGTTGCTGAGGACAAATAATGTTGAAGACTCAAACAGTTTGTGAGTAGCTCTATCGACCGCTCCCCTCGATCCCTTAGGCAGGACAATGCTTCCTTTCATGCGAAAGCCTCAGCCATTAACGGAGAAAAGCAGTCCAAGATACTAGTGTTGAAAGCCGAGACATAACTTACATTTTTGTCGAAAAGCATTGCATCAACCATGACTTTGTTTGTCAAAGAATGGTACCCGACATCGAAGTGACATCTTCTCAAGGAGGCAGCAGCATGGCTCGTGGTAGCAGCGTGACTCGTGGTTGGTTAGGCAAGTATGGCAGAGGAAGGCTATGGACTACTGACCGAATGAACTCGGCGCCAAGCATGCATGGCGGCAGTGGTGGTCGCCACAAACTTCCTTGGCATCGGGAGATAGGCATCCCAAACCGTACCATTTCTTGCATTCCAAATATGATATAGAATAGCAATTGTGAACATGATCTCATTAGTGTCTAAAATATTTATAACTCCCTCAAACTAAGTATGAAAAATGTTTGTCATAATATTGGGGATTGGAAGATGGGATTCACGTCATATGGAGTTAAGCAAAACCACACAAAATCAAGGAATGCATTGTGTCTTCATGATAGAGACCACACATGGCACAAGTAGGATCAACTTCCACCTTCTTTATAAGCAAGTCGTAAGAAGGATATCATTAAAGACTCTCCATAGAAAGATTTTTCATTTTAGAGATTTTTAGCTTCCACAAAAAGAGTCACTTATTAAAAGTGTCCTCATTATCTACATAATTCTCAACAATGATCCTATAGCCACTTTTAAAAAGCCACTTTTAACAGAATAGCCACCCTTAGGATCTCCGTATCAATACCAAATGCGATTAAGATGAAAATTATCAAATTTTGTTAACTAAGACACATAAATATTAAATTTCTCCTCAAATTCAAAAAAATATCATAAACTAAAAATAGCAAAGATGAGTATATTTGATAATGTATTCCCTCCCTTATTATTTTTACGGAGTAGTATTTTGCATGCTTTGTTACAATGTGCATGAAAGTAACTTTTTCGTCACTCAACCTGTCCTTCCGGGTCATAAAAAATGAGTACAATTGTAGATTTGCACATAAATTCACTATATGGCATATGAGGAAGGCAAATTAATTCATTACATAAAATGCAAACTAGCAAGTCACATATAGTCCATAATTTTTAGTCCAAAAAAATAAAATTGATTAGTAGTAGTGATAGTAACAATTCTGCATTTATCACCGTAACTAAAGATCTCTTTTTCCTTCGTAAAGCTATCTTTCTTTCGTGAAGCTATCTTTCTTTCCTGAAGCTATCGGCAGGAAGCTGGAGTAGCTCCCTTATCCCTTCGCAAACCTGCATATATACAAACCAACAATATTGTTTTCAGCAAATATGCGCATTGTGCTTTTAGAAGAAATTGAGTCTTGTGTGAAACCGTCTCATGTAACACGTGCAATACTTATTAGTTAAAATATAAAAATTTTCAATGGACTCATAAAAAGCATTACGTTTTAACTAAAAAGTATTACACATCTTATGTGAGATGGTCTCACACAAAGGTTACTCGAAAAAAAGATTGTTAGTAAGCGTTGAAGGGATATTTGCAATTGTAACATCTCGTGCTAAATTACAAGACTAGGTGATTAGCAGTAGATATATATTGTCGACAAGTACCAAGAATGATGTCATTATTTATCTAGAAATAATCACGTATTTGATCGCAAAGCAAAACTATACATACCATTTTGATTTGTGCCTTAATTGACGCAATTAGCCGAGTATATTCTTCTATTTGCCTGGATCCAAAAACCCAAATCTTTTAGAAAAGGTGAAGGCAGATGGAAGTGTCATTATTAGGCTATTAGTGTAAACAATCTGATTGTTTTCGTTGCACTATAGATTCAGAAAATGTAGTATTACTATAGATAGATTAGGAGTTTACCCAGCCAGTTTCTTCTCCCTCGCTGAAATGTAATTTAGAGCTTCAGACCAAGTGAACTCCACGTGGAAACCGAGTCCAACATCCACAATTATGTGCCTTGTATCTGGGCTGTTGAATGCACAAAAAACCAATTAAAATCGGAAGAAAAGCAGCATAATTCATATGTTTGAGACATGAAAATAGTGAAGGACTATAATGTCAACATAACATAAGAGCTATGAACATGTAAAAATGATAGAGAAGACTTACACTTCAGCTTGCATGTAAACTTCTGAACCCAGATTGACTAGTGACCTCAGACTTGTCACACTATTCTTCTCCAAGTTTTCTATGTTTCTTCTCAAATCTGAGCTAAAAGAAAGCAAATTTGAGTCAAGGATACTCAAAAGGATCAGTATTCATGCTAAACAGCCAAGCCCAGTGAGCAATGTGTCAATATCATGAAAACTCTATATAGCCTCACTGATTTTCAGAGATCTAAGGTTTAGACATTAGACTAAGCATTCAGGGAATGAGCACTTAGCCAGTAGATTAAACCCAACTAGATGAGAAACAATGGTGACTATTCTGTAACCATCTCCAAGTATGTCAACAAATTGCAAAAAGTGGAAGAACGAACCTGACATGACAACATAATTTAAATTCAAGAAAAAATGTAAGGATACAAAATCTTTTGCTGCTCGAAGACCTTATCCCTGCATAATTACATGTATAAATGGAAAGAAAACCAGTTAGGGCAAAACAAAGGTTGCTTCTAAAAAAAGGTCAATAATTCTTAGATAATTTTCTACCTATACATTAATTAACCATTCAGAGCTATATGCTAGATTGTTCAATGATCTCCAGTTCATGTTAATCACAGCTTTATTTTTACAGAAGTTACTGTGCCACCCTTCCTAGATACTCCATAACCAATATGCTGGGATTGACAAATTAAGATGATCATTCAATGACCTAAATTGACTAAGTGTTATGAGAAATTGAGAATACACAATAGAACTGGAGGAAGATAAGAAGAATTATATATTTGATGCATACCTTCCAGCAATAGCATGAACAAGATCTGGTTTCAAACGGTTATCCACAAACTCCTCATATCTTCGTACTTTCTCTTGTTTAATTGCATCCATTTCAACCCTCTAACAGTGAAACACAAAACAACAAGAATCAGTTCAACCAACCAGCAACAAAATAAGACACATAGTTTACAGCTTAATAACTTTATTATGTACCAAGCTAGAGAAGGATCCATTATTGCATTAAATAAGAGTGAAGACTAGAGGAGTGACCCAAAGAAAAAATCCGTTAACAAAGCTTTGAACAATTGAGAAGAAACTAAAATCCAATGTTCCCATCTCAATAGTAAAAACAACAGAAAGAGTTGAAGCAACTTTACTTCAACTTCAAGTTATTGCTTGGCTGATCTCTGTGAAAATATCAGGTTTATGGAACAAACAAAGAAGCCAAATTAGCCTAGAATACGCACAACTACTTAATACAAACACCATCAAGGCCATAGCTAAACTACTTAATAGGAATTTTGCATTGGAACTATTAATTTACTCATCCATCTGAATTGATTTAGGCATCATCTATCTCTTATTTTATGCAGGCACTGCATCAGCAACAGATATATGAAAAAGCAGAAGCATTTGCTGGGATAGCCTATTCCCAAGAGAAGTTGCTCAAGAAGCTGAAGGAGTACAAAGGGGATAACTTGGACATTATGAATGAGGCAATCACTTTTGTCGGTGAAGCTGTGGAAGAAAGTAATGAATAATGATCTCTTGCTCCCTCCATATCCAACCCAACCTTACTCCCTAGTTACCACATGCGCATCATGCGATTTGACCAATGCCCAATGTGTTTTCTCGAATTGGTGTTCATAAAACTGAACACCTCATCCCATCTTGGATCCCTACTTTTCTTCAGTTGCCTCATAGCCATTTAACTATTTAAGCATAATTGACTACAATAATGTCCGAATAGGATGTAAAAATATGCCCCAACAGTTTCAGCAATCAAACTAAATAAATCAAAGAAAATAAATGATTTCAAGGGTGGTGCTAGTGCAGCATGTAATGGAAAAGAGGGGATTAACAGAACAGGGATAAATAATGTAAAAACCCAAGCAAGGAAATCCTCATAATCAAATTTGCAAAGAAATAAATCAAAATCAAAATTTTAAAAAGGAAAAAAAAAAAAAAAAACTGCATCCTCTATCTAGTCCTTCTCCCACACAAGGTTAGCTGTTCCAATTGAACTAAGCAAACCATATAAAACCTAATGGGGGGAAATTTACCAGTACAAAACGGCCGGAGGAGGTTTTGGGGCTGGAAATTTGAAGCCTCGGCTCGTTGAAAGATCCTGTTCAGATGAGGGTAAACTAGCAATCAATTCTGCCGGATTTCCTTCGCGCCAGTCGGCAGAGGCGGATGGAATGCAGGGAACGACGTTGCTGATTCGACGATGGAATGCCGGAATGCCGACACAAGGTTACCTGCTCGATTCCATAAGGTTGCCGGGAGGTTTTGCGGCGTAGCTTGCTACCAACTCGAATTCCACTAACACCTATTCACTTGATGATTCCATCAAGAAACTTGGAAAATATAAGATGACGGAATATAGGGATTAAGAGAAATAATAATAATAATTAATAATAAAGGTTAATATAGGGAAATCATAAGAAAATATTAAATCAAAATTAATATGAATCATTCATTTGAATAAATAATTACATCAAACATTTTTTAGTTTCCGAGCTTAACATAACATTATTATTATTATTATTATTATTATTATTATTATTATTATCATTATTCTCTTTTCATATAATGTTCCGTGTCAGCTTGCAATCTATCTTCTTTTAAGGATAAATTCAGCCTTAGTCTAGCTCAAATGCTCAATCAGTCCAATCTTGTAAAATATTCGGAGCTAGAGAGAAGTAGAGAACGGTCCTAGTAACGGTTCAAATTTGCTAAATGTGAAAATATGTGTGTTTCGTATCTAATTAAAAAAGGTTAAATAATATTCTTTATATCACATTGTGTATGTTTTGTTTACTATTCTTGACCACATCAACTATTGGAGTTTTTTTTTATTTATCATTTTTTTAGTATTTTTAAAATTATTTTTAAATTTGATTACTTATGTTTAATAATACTTTTAATGTAGTTTCTAAATATATAAATTTTATATACTAATACTAAACATAACATTATGAAAAATTATATTAAAAATAACTTCATTCAACCCCCGTGAATCGAAACAGACACATAAAATGGAACAAATAAAATATTTAATGTCTACGAATAAAGCCACCGCAGTTGCAGAATATATGAAGTACTGTTTAAAGAAAAAACCGTTGAAACTTTATTAATAAAAAAAGAGAGAAGGAAAATAAAGTCATTCTCCATATCTCTTTTAGTTAAGGTTTCCTAGCAAGTAAATAGGAGGGTCGTAGATGTTTTTCAAACAAAAAGCTAATAATTTTTTTAATATCTAAAAACATAATAAGCCTCAATTGAAGTTATATCTTTGATTTTTTGTATGCAAATAAAGGTGTATATTTTACTTTAAATGTTGCACATTCTAATATTATTAGACAAAACTACCCTTACACCGTTATCACACCGTTAGTTTTTAATTCTAAAATTGATAACACATCATTATTACCATACACATATATCTATCATATCTTTTTCTTTTTTATTTATTATTTTATTAAAATCATTATATATTAATTTAATACTTAATTATATTTTAATTAAATTTCTATGAATGATAAATTATATATGTGTGTGTACAAAACATATATTATTTGTATATATATTTCAAATTATAATTTTTAATTATTTGTATTTATAAATATTTTAATATTGGACATGAATTTTCGCGCATCGTGCGTACAAAATGTCAATTATTTATAATAATATCAAATAAAGAAGTATGACTAATTGCAAAGTCGCTATAAAATTTGGAGGAAATTTCAATTTTGGTCCTATAACTATAGGGGTCTTGTTAATTTCAGTTCTCGACTTTTAAAAGTGTCAATTTAGTACCTTGACTATGCAATTTTTATCAATTTTGATCACTCCGACCAAAATTTCGCCGGAAAAATATAATTAACTAATTAATGTTTAATCTGAAGGGCAAATTCGTCCTTTTACTACCTTTCTCCCCCACTCTTCCCCTCCCTCACAAACCACCAGCCAAATCCATTATTTCCGGCGATGGGGGTTAGGGCCATGGATCGGCAAAGGCACTCTAATGAGAATTATACTTCTTGTGTTTCCACAAGAAATTACATCTCTGTCACTCATTTCATCAAACAACTCCCGTGCAAGTTCCATTCCAAATTCTGTATATAAATTCAGTAGTGAGTTCTGGTCGGAGTTTACAGCCGAAAACTCACTTTGAATTACGTAACCATGAATCTTTTGTCCATTAAAAAAGTTGCAAGGTTTCTACAAGTTTGAACCACAAGCACCAAGGTGGAGACATTGGATTGAAACCCAACAAGACGAAAGTGAATGCTGCTGCAAAACCATGCTTGAGCATAGATGTGTGGATGGAGGCAGCATGTCCGTGTGTGAAGGAGAGCGGGAGGTTTAAGCAAGCTTTAAGAATGGGAGGGAATATCGAAAAGTAAAGCTGAATACCTGCCAGATTTGGACTGGAACACAAGAAGTTGTTGCCTTTTCTGATCCATGGCCTAACTACGATTGCCGGAACTAATGGATTTGGCTGGTGGTTTGTGAGGAAGGGGAGGAGTGGAGGGGAAATGTAGTAAAAAGACGAGTTTGTCCCTCAAATTAAACATTAATTGGTAAATTATGTTTTTTCGGCGAAATTTGGCCGACAATTTGACCGGAGTGACCAAAATCTGATAAAAATTACATAGTCAATGTACTAAATTGACATTTTTAAAAGTCGGGGATTGAAATTAACAAGACTCATATAGTCATAAGAACAAAATTGAAATTTCCTCTAAAATTTGCAACACATCTACTTTTACTTAGATTTTATCTACCTCTAGACTCTTCTCGCCTATTTGAGAGCTTATCGCCAACTTTCACCATTGTACCATTACTCCGTTGCACTTAAGGCACTCATAAATCATAATTAGTCTCTTAAAACGTTACTTTAAAGCATCCACGCTATCAGCTAACAGCTAATTTACCAAACACTTTTCTACAACAGCTACTATTATCAACTAGTTATATCTTCTAATTAACACAATCAGCTAACAGCTAACAACTATTAGCCATAGACTCTCTTTGATCATAACTAAACAACAAATTGCAAATATGTTGATAGTGAAAATCTGTGTGCATATTAATATAAAACTCCATTGTGGTCAAGTGATATAAGTGTGACCCTCTCAAATAGAAGGTTACATGTTTGAACCGGATACTATACCTTCACACAAAATCTTGATATAGAAGTAACTTATCAGGAGATTTGAAAGTCCATGTAATAGAACTTCTTGCATAAATCACAAAACCAGGTCACATAGAACGTTACATGTCCGAACCTTAGTGGGGGCTGACAGATACTATATATATTCTAATAGGAGTCAGTTCTGGCCAACTTGCATAAACCACCAACCCACTTGATGGACATCCATTTTGCAGAAATGCAAATCTGATATCTTCATCTCATCCAAAACAACTTCCAACAAATCAACATTGCATTCAGAACTTTGCCAGAAATTCAAGCATAAGCAAGTGGAAAAACAGAGAACCAATGAACCATTTTTTTTTTTGCCATTTGAAATCAGAAGCAACTAAAAACCTGCAATACAAACAAAGATTTTGTTTCTCTGAGAACAAAACGTTCTCGCCATATCTATCCTATCCATCAGACGAGACAAACAAAAAGTTACAGATCTAACTCCGGGGAATCTATGTTTCGGTCAATGAAAACAAAAAAAAAAAAAAGTCTGTACTCTCAGTTCTTGAGCAAAGTTTTCGATAACATGATTACACTAAAGATGATCTGTTAACCAGCTTTCATACGATTTTCTTCACCTGGAATGGTTGCAGACTCTGCAGATCTCGGGCCCATATAGCTCAATCCATTTCCAATATTTGTAGCGTTTTCTCATGATAAGCGGCCTGCATTGTCATTGAAAACAAATTGTTAACTCTATGGTTTCTGTTAATGCCTATGGAATGGCCAAGGCTTCAAGAACGGGTTGGCTCTCCTCGTTTGCTCGTTCCATTCTATACGATTTACAGCTGAAGTAGAAAACGGTACTCATCATGGAATCGATTAGCAGCACGAATGAGTACATTATCACCAAAAGCGGGCCCTCCCATGCCCTTGAAGATCCATCGCCATAGCTCAGAGCCTTCGATCTATGCTCGAACAGGCCCTCCACGAATGCCATCCCGATTGTTGATCCTAGAAATATAAGGAGCCCGACTTGAGTCTGCCCCTTGATGAGGGAGCTCGACCTAAGCAACGCCTGAGGCCCCGAGACTTCCTCCAACACCGAAATCACAACTGCAACACTACAAATAATAGTACAATTCGCCAAGATTATCGAGAAGATCATCCCGACTACCATTGCAGGGTACAAGATCAAGTCCGAAGGGAACCCCATGATCGAAAAAGTGGAGCACACAGCAACAAGGAGCACGAGGAACAGCGCAAGGCAACCAGAAATCAAACAGCACGCCCACAAGTAAGTCACCAACACCCGCTTCCAAATCTTGGTAATGATCACGAAAAACTTCAAAGGGCTGAACTTTCTCCGGGAATAAGTACAATCCACCGAGTAAACGATTGCAGCTTTCGAGAGCAGCAAGAAGACGACATACAGAGGGAAACACATTGTACTCGAAATCACCATCTCTGAGAACTTCTGAACAGACTGCCTAACAAAAGGCCTTAGGGAAAGTCCACTGGACTTTGCCACAAGCAAAAGCCTAATTGTGAGAAATCTTCACCATGGATTGATCAACCAAGACATTGGACAAAGCCAAAGCAGACACTGGGCAAATCAACAAAGGCAGCAATGGACCAAGAACCCCATCAAATTGTACCTAAGATCCACACTGTTTCTCTCAGAATTTCAACAGCATTCAAGGAGTGAAAATGGTGATCTAATGGTATTGACCCACTGTTGGTCACTTCCCATTCCAAATTATGGAGATTTGAGTCCATGCCCTTTGGCTTTTCCCTTGCACCCGGGCTCATTCTCGGGCTGAACCCCCCAGAAATCTCCATTCTTTTCATCAACCAATCAAACATAAATCAACAAAACAAACTGGTACTTCCACCTTCCACCTAACGGTCTGCTGAAACACCGTGATTTACCACCTATACAAATCCTGTTAGCCGGGATGTGCTATGAATTTTGCCTTTTGTGGGTGAAAAATCGACAAAAAACAAGTCCTCTCAACTAATGGGTTGCTGAGTTACATAATTTACTTTCTTCAAAAATTCTATCAGGCCAATATGTAAGCGAAGAATTTCGCCTTTAGTGAGCAAAAAACACACAAAACAAACACGAAAAATGCCAGCTTTTGAGCTCAAGTGCTACACCACCATCCTCCCACACTAAATTAAACGCACCCAGAACTCAAAAACTCTCAACACCAACAATTCAGATCAGCATTTCAAGCACACCCCAATCGTGACCCCTCCTCAAGAACAAATCACACTGAAAACCCAATCCCCAGACAAAAGTGAACAAACAAAATGCGTGCGTATATGAAAGCGACCTGGATCCGGGAATGGGGGAAGAGTGATTCTCACGAAGTTTTAAACATCGGGCAAAGAATCAGAGGAAGCGTGCGAGCTGAATAGCGCCGTAGACAGCGGAAAACACGTGGGGCCGGAAGGTGAATCACATGAACGGAGGGAAAACTGGGGAAGAACAATAAACACTATCATGGCGAGGCTCGTAGAATCGAAGAAGATTTTCGGCGAGATTGAATATGGAAATCATTTACTATCATCCATCGCGTAACGCGTATACACGTAAAATATACTTGTGGAAACTTCTGCGCTTGCATTTATTATCCTACCTTAATCTTTGATTTAGTTTGAATGCATCTATTTAAGGATAATGCTTTGATTATTTCAAAAGACAACTATTTTGAATACAAGATATTCACATTATTTATTCAACTTGAATGTAAATTTATACATTTTTTGAAAACCTAAATTTATACATTATGATTATTAGATTTCTTCATTATGATGGTTAGGTAAGGAATAATGTTATTTTCTCATTTTAATTTTACGATATCATGTTTATACTTTGACGTAACAATTAAAAAAAATTATGTATTAACATGAAATGTTGGAGTACACTAATGGTTAACAAATCTATACTTATTTATGCTTAGTGATGAAAATCCGTAGTCATTGAATAAATTTCAATTTTGGTCATATGACTATAGGAGTCTTGTTAATTTCAGCCCCTGACTTTTAAAAGTGTTAATTTAGTATCTTAACTATGCAATTTTTGTCAATTTTGGTCACTCCGACCAAATTGCCGGCCAAATTTTGTCAAAAAATTTTAATAGTTAAAATATGAGGATATTTTGGTCATTTCAAGCCTCTTTTCTTCTTCTCCGGCGAGTCCAATCCCTTTCTCTCCTGTTTCCGGCGTTCTTTCTCCATGTAAACCTATCTTTAATATCATCAAACCTCCTTTCCGCATCAACTTAGTTCATTGCATTCGCTATAAACGGGAGAGGAAGGGATGGACTCGCCTGAAAAGGACAAAAGAAACGTGAAATGACTAGAATACCCTCATTATTTTAACAATTAAAATTTTTTGACAAAATTTGGCCAGCAATTTGACCTGAGTGACCAAAATTGACAAAAATTACCAAGTTAAAGTACTAAATTGACACTTTTAAAAGTCAATGACTGAAATTAACAAGACTCCTATAGTCATATATGACCAAAATTAAAATTTCCTCATTTCAATTCGTTTTGTAACTTTAGTTGGCAGAATATTAAAATAAAATAAACAAATTAACTTTCACATAATTGTTCGACCTAAACTTAAGAAGGCCAATATACCATAATTATCATTTTCAACCCTAGTGTAACAATCCAAAGTCTATTAGCATATGTAACAAATAGCATTTATTGTAAACCAATTTGATTAACATGAGTGACCAATATAACTAGCACATACATCACCCTAACCTTAGCAATTGTATTGCTATAATTATAACATCGAGAATATGATATCCAACTATTTATTTACACTTCACATTATATTTTAAATATTATTTACATATTAAACACTAAGCATTCCGGGTTAACTAAACTCATCAATTTACATTTATCTATATAGTTGCTATTAGGAGTACAAACAAATTAAGTCAAGTTCAAATCTAAACAGGGTCAAGTTCAAGCTTGAAATAGTTATGACGAATAAATTTTGGATTAAATCAAACTTAAAGTTTTAAATTCGAGTTCAACTCGTAAAATTGTGTAAGTCTTAAATTTGAATTGATTTGAGTTTAAGTTTGAACTATTACTCAGTACAAGCTTGAAACATTTATGATGGCTCAACTCCAAGCTCAATCAAACTTAAAAATTTAAATTCAAATTCAACTTACAATTGTTTATAAGTCTTAACTTAATTTGAATTGAGTTCAAATTTGAACTATTGCTCCATATATATATAGCTTGTTATTGGTATATAGCTCAGTAATACAAAAATTTAATTTGATTGTACTCAGTAAATACTTGAATTCAAATCTTTATAGGGCGTTTGGTTAGAATTTAAATTCCATTCCCACATAATTTCAAATGCCACTAAATTCCTTAGTTTGTTGAAAGGAACTGCAATTCCCTCATTTTCATGGAATTAAAATCTCATGCCCACGGCCAGCGGTTGGAAGGCTAAAGCTCAATACAGATGCTGCTCTAAACACATCAACGAATTCTGTGGGCTTGGGTTGGGTGCTGCGGGATCATGATTGCACATTCATGGTTGTGAAGAATATGCGATTAACAGGTGTCTTCACTGTTAATGAGGCTGAGGCAGTCAGTTTACGTGAAGCTCTGAGTTGGATTAAGGATACTGGAATGGGCAATATTGATGTAGAAATGGACTCCCAGACTGTTTTTTATTCCCTTACATCTTCCTCTTTTAATTCTTCGTTTGGTCTTTTAGTAGAGGATATTAAAGAATTGGCATCGCTCATACATGATGTGCAATTCCGTTTTGTTAGACGATCTGCGAATTGTGCCGCACACACTGTTGCCAGGAAGGTCTTTTCAGAGTCAGGTTGTGGAGAGTGGTTAGATGCCCCTCCAATGTTCCTTGGAAACTGTCTTTCACATGATTTAATGAATTAAGTTATTGGTTTCAAAAAAAAAAAAAATCACATGCCCACCCTTGGAATTTTAGTTTCATGGATTTTAGGAAGAAAAAAAAGATAATGATGAGATAAAATAAACCTCACCCCCCTTCTTAACCTAAAATTAATGGTGCCTAATAACAATAATGGACATTTTAGACTTTATACTACTTATTCCCTTTCAATTCACATATATATCAAACATTGGAATTGAAATTTCAAGTAATTTTATTTCTGTAAACCAAACGCTGAAATTTAAATTCTCATTTTATTCTCAATAATTCATCTCCCATACAATTATAATTTCTTTCTAATGTAATTCCCTCCCTATAACCAAACCTCGGTTAATGAAGGGGACTCAGCTTTGGAGCCCTTAAATAATTTAGGAATTAGGAGGTCTTGATTTGTTTGCACCCAAGTTTACGTAGCATAGGTTGCGCGCTCACAGCGCCACGACGCTCCCCTATCCCCCTGTTGTTGTTTGGACTATGGATTGTCTGGAGTCTGGACCGGGATAGATGGAGGGATGTGCGCCGTTTGGAGTTTTGGACTTTTGGGATGGTTTTTACGTATGGGTTACGTTGTTTTATTTATTTATGTTTTATTAAATTGAGGACAGGTGCAGAATCCTTGGCCATACAAAATTTCAAAATCAAAGTAGTAACATTAACTTTTTTAACAGTTAAAGTACCTTTTAAAAAAAATGATTATGTGTGTTATATGTAAAACTCGCATTGTGACTATAACCAGTGATAAGTTATAATGTGGCAAATTAGTTGTTAACCGCCTAACCGGTTCAAATTAATAAGGTTTTAATATGAGTTTAGAACTTTGTAGTTATCAAGTTAACTGTTCAATCAACTTGACTCGATTGTCTCATTTAAAAGAAATGGTGACAAGAAAAATAATCAAGCCAACAGTTTGTTAATTTTTGAGTGACGAGAGAAACACACAACTATTACTTAGAGTAAACACTGACTTTGTTAATTTGTGGGTTACGAGATAAATCCTTAGCCACTATTCGGAGTAAACCCGATTGTGGCTCTAGTAGTTAAATGACTACAATGAGGTAAATAACCTAAGTTGTCCATTACTAACATATTCAAATAAAAAAGGTTAGTAAGTCGCTACACTGAAACTCAAACTTAAATTTATTGTTACTAAATTAACAGGTTGACATTTTGGTTTTAAAGAAAAAAAGATTGACATTTTAGTTGGGTTGTCGTTTTCAATTTAAATAAATAGTTTTGTCCTAAATTTATTACGAGTCATTTTCAAACCCGAGTCATATAGTTTTGTACTACATTTGTATACTTTCATTGGAAGTATTTCCCTTATAAGAATATGCATGCATGTGTCTCTATGTATGAAGTCGGGTTTCTCGCCTAGTAGCTAGAATAATAATGTTAATAAGTTACTTTCATGCCTGTCATAATAGGCAATAAATAAATAAATTATCCCTACGTACAATGCTTGGTTAGTTTATTTTTATTACGAGTATTATTTTTTTTCTTTTTCATAGATTTGAACATTTTAAAATTTTCAATAGTGAACAAAAATATGATCAATATCTATTTTCATACTACCGTGCATTAATTCAGACCGAACCAGTGGCGGAACCAGAAATTTTTTTCAGTAGGAGCAAAATATAAAAACAACAATGCTATTTTTTTTTTAAATAGAAATGAAATACTTAAAGAAGTATATCCATAAATATTGTTATATATAAGCAAAATATAAAACACATCAAAATATTATAAAAATATTTATAACAAAATATAAAACATACGTAGTAATTAATTTGATTTAAAAAAACATAATTAATTTGATAAAATAATTCAAAAGTAAGAAAAAGACGGCACTAATAATAATAATAATAATAATTCAAAAGTGAGAATAAGATGACACTATTAATAATAATGAGATAAACCTGTGTTGAAACCTAAAAGCATAAGGATTCAAACCTTGGCATTTTTCAAATTCAAATGTGAGCTAAGCCAACTAGTCTAACTCAACTTTTGTTAAGCCAACTAGTTTAACTCAACTTTTGTTAATATTATCTGTTTGTTTATACTTATACTAAAACATGTACTATATATACATATATACATACAAGGTTATATAGGGGTGGGGGTGGGGTGAGGGAGGACAGATGCTCCCACTGCCCCCATGCTGGGTCCGCCTCTGGACCGGACCCAACTCTTCTTTGTTTGAGATGCTCCCAGACACGCAAACCCAAGATCTCACTTGTCTTGGACTGGACAAGTACGTAGACATATTTGTGGGATCGTAGAAGGGGTCTCAATCGATCTTTTCTAGGATTCCTTAACATGCCACACATGGAGGTCCTTCCAATTGATAGATAAAAACCCCACAGAACAAATTCTTAAGGCGTTTGGTTCAAGTCATCTTAGATTACCTAGGTAATCTGAGTCTGGTATATTACCTTGTTTGTTTCAAGTTAAGAGATTACATGAAAGCTTATGTGGCGGTAATGTGATTACCCACGTTTTTTAGGTAATCTTAGATTATCTTGAATTATTCCAACTTTGCCCTTGTTAATTAATCCTTAAATAATAATAATAATAATAATAATAATAATAATAATAATGAAATAAATAAATAAATATTTATATAATCAAATATACATGTGTGTATATTTATGCATTTAGTTTTTTTTTTTAATATTTAAGCACGCGCACACGCACACAGAGGGCCGATTTTTTGATTTTGGTGGCCCTGTTCTTGTAAATAAATGAGACCCTAAGTGCAATCTTTAAAATCACCATAAAATATATAATTTTTTTGTAATTGTTGTAACTTTTCAATTTTTTTGTTATTTTTTTTTTGTTTCTTACGTTTTTCACATCCAGATTTATATTTTCTAATACCGGGAGCCATAATAATGAATTAATGATAATATGCAAATATGTAATTGAAACTAAAATTAGTAAATTACCAAATAATAATACACAGCAGTGCAACACACAGGTCACATGTACAGACTACAGAGCAAACACATTACACTGTAAAATTAAAAATTTAAAGTAAAAAGATTGAAACAACCTGATTGGAAAGCCATTAATCCTTGAATCTTTGGAACAACCTGCTAGACTGGTACAGTGCTACGAAATTGTGTTGTTTGAGCAAAAGTGAGTCGTAAGATACTGCTGAAATGCAAAGTCGAACCGTGGCTTCGTGGCTCCGTCCGTCGGCTCCGTCCTGCTGCCCAAAGGGCCAAACGCAATCGGCTCCAAACTTCAAAGGGCAAAAGCTTTAGAGATTAGAGGCTCTAAATTCTAATTTCTAAAATTCTAAAATCAAAATATTTGATTCACTCATTCGGTTGATTCCTATCAAGTATCAATCTATCAACCTATATATGTGATTATGTCTACAGATTTAAGATTTTAGTGTAAGTCTTCTACACGTCTACTGCTATCAGAAGTCTCAGGTCGAAGAAATTCAAGGAAAACTAAAGCTTTTTTATTTTTTATTTTTTATTTATTTTTTATAATTTCGTATGATCTGCTGTATTTGTGGACGGTGGTGAATGATACGTTGGGGATTTCGGGAAGCAGAAGAGTTTTGCATGATTAATTAATGACGTTTAGAGAACTGATGCGTTAGTTTTAGATATTTAGCCGGTTAGTATTAATTGAATTTTTTTTATTTCTTAAGTAAAAATTAAGTAAAAATTAAATATTAGGGCTTGGGCCCCCTAAAAATTGGGGCCCCTGTGCTGTTGGGCTACTTGCACAGCCCAAAATCCGACCCTGCACACACACACACACATATAGATTTAGATTCATATAAGAACTCATCTTTAGGTAGGAACATAAGAACTAATCATGGCCATTTATTTTCATCAATCAATGGTCCATATTTTTTATTAGTGTAATTAGGTTATTTTTACGCTAGTCCATATTTTTTAATAGTTAATTTGGTTATTTTGACACTGGAGGGATTTAATTTTAGATAAGGAGGTAGCTTAGAATTTTCAATTTTTGATTTGTGCGTGTGTTTGCGTAATAGTCGGCTTCTAGTCACTATCAGACTCTAATTTCGAATTGGTTGGACTCCTTCGCGAACTCTACCTGATGCTTTCACTTTCTTCGTCGTCCTCTTTCACATTTACTGTTTCTATTCTCAGGTAGATGTCCGGCGTTCATGGTAGGAATCCCAAGCCATTCCTCGTCCAGCGACGAGTTCGTCTATTCAAGGTTGGTTTTATTTTTTATTTTTTCATTTTTTTTGTTGTTTTGTTCTGTTGTTTGTATATTACTAGGTGTGGGTGTGTAGGTGACTAGGGGGCTTGTGGTGTGTTCGCTATCGACGATCATGGTGTTTTTTTAATTTTTTTTTAATTTTTTTTAATTTTTTTTTCCTTTTTCGATTCTCCTTTGTTTTAGTTATCTTGTTTTTTTTTTTTTTTTTTTTTTTTTTTTTTTTTTTTTTTTTTGAAAGTTTTGTGTTGTTTTTGATGTTAGGGGGCTTGTATTTATTGCCGTGGGGGTGCTCTGCTATAGGGTAGGTGTGGTTTTGTTCGTGTTGGCAAAAATCTATATGGTGTATATTGTTGGTGGTAGTGACAATGGTTGTTCTTGGTATGGGTGGTAATTTCCTTTTTGTTTTTTATTCTGTTAAGTCTTGACTTTGGTCTTCTTCTAATAGTATTGTCGTTATTGTACCTCACTGGTGGCTCACATCAATACCCAAGCGGATGTCATTCTTTCCCTCCTTATTGCATATGCGTATACAATTTTGACATTTGGCACACACCTGTACACCTATGTGCACACTGCTTTTTCCATAATTTTTGGTTTTCTTTATGGATACACAGTAATGCAGTATGGCACAACACGGCTATTCTTAAATGCTCACACAGTTGTTTACTATTTTTGTGCACCGTCTTCTATTTCTAGACATAATGACTTTGTTGTTTATTTCATTTGCAATGCTTTCTAACGTTGTACGCACTTTGTGAGAAATATTTTTTGTATGTGTTCCTGGATGATGCGGTCGATGAACGGTATGGGTTGTTGTACGGTGGATTATCCCTAGAAGGATGCAGATGCGTTGGTGCGATGCACATAACAAAGTGGATTGCGAGGTCTTTGCGATGCGGCACATGGAGACCTTCTTGGGATAATCAGTGAATGCGTAGGATTGTGGTCTGCACAAGGGTGATAGTAGGCCTTGATTTGTTGAGGGCGAGTTATATGCGTCAAATTTTGGTTGTTGAGTTAAACACACACCATCCTAAAAACATTCGAAGCATAGTAGAGTATCGTGATGCCGTGTGTCAAAGCTAGAGAGAAGTGATCATTTGTAGCTAGTTCACCAGTGTTTTAATTTAGTTCATTTGGCTACAAACTTGTATTCTGAATATGATATTGCATACATAATCTTTTGTTGATTTATACGTTTGGTTTGCCAAATTCTGTCGTAATGATTATTGCTTTGAACACATAGCGTTAGCACGTTTTCATCGCACGACCCAGGTTGTCCTGTAATACAGAGGTCTGGCACAGTGCTGCACACATAGGTGCACATGGGGATTATGTTTTAGGAAATGCATGCACACTACGTACCTTGTATGTGCACACAGAGTAAGACCTTAGTGCACACCAGTTTCCCCGTAAGTGCACACCAAAATGTTGAAAATTGACATGGTTTTTGTGGATTTCACCCCAAGACATATATAACTCTGTTAAATAAAGTTCATTGTCATTTTGTCAAAGCATAGTTGAATACCGTGATGCAACAGAACAAAGCTAAATACATGTGAATATTTGTATGTAGTAGATTAGTTATTTCTTTGTATTCAGTTAGATATGTTCTAACCATGGTTTCATGTTAGTTTTTGGCTATGTGCACATAGGGGTTTCGTTTAGGATAACACATGCACACTATGCACTCTGTATGTGCACACACAAATTGTCCACAGTGTTTCATTACTCTATATAGTTTTTGTCCCCTTTAGTTATCGTTATGTGGTCATTTTGTGTCGTTGATTTTGTCCTAGTTGCTTACTCAAATGTCGTTTTATTAAACATCCACACATGCACAGTTACTTCTAACTATGTGCTCACGCCAATGTCAGGCGTCCTTGTGCACTCAATGCTCTCTGTATGTGCACACGCCGAAATCATATATTATGACACACTTAGTTTTCCTCAAGTGCACACTACCATGCACTATTTTTCTAGAAACACACAATCTCCACCAGTTTGGTTTTCAAGAATTCACCCCAATACATGTATAACTCTGTTAAATGAAGTGGTTCGTTGTTTATTCATACACAAATAGAATAATAAACAATATGTTAAAAACTTTAGTACAGTACCACAATGACACACAATATTGTTCACATGTATTCAATGGCGGCGCCTGTGTTCATTCAATTAGTCAGGCTGTTACGGTATTTGGTTTTTGTCTTCGATCGAAGCAGACAATTGCAACTGTCATGGTGTCCATATTTATTATAAGTCCAAAACTTTCTTTCTCCTTAGCAACTTGTTCTAATGCAATCTCCTTTGATGATTTCATGTGCTTCCCTAACCCTTTGTTCTTTGAAATTGGGAGGGGGGGGGGGGGGGAGGACTTGGATGTTGGGTGATGATGTTGACCCATAGAAGCTAAGTATGATACCTCTCTTCCCTGCTCTAGTTTCCTCTTGGGGCATGCTTTTCGTTGACTTTTCCCTGTGCGCTTTCAGTTAGGGGTGTTAACGAACAGAGCTTTCGACAAACTACTCGTGTTCGTGTTCGGTAAGCGTTTGTTTATGTTCGTTTGTTAAGGTAAACGAACTATTAACAAACAAAATTTAGAGCTCGGTTGATAAACGAACAGAGAGCTTGAACAATTGTATGCTCGTTTGCTAAGAGATCGTGAACAAACTCGTTTGTGTTCGTTTAATAATGTTCGTGAACAAGCTTGTTTTGTGTTTGTTTAATAATGTTCACGAACATTTTCACAAACATATATATATACATAGATTATATTGTGATCATGAACGTTGATTATTTCTTGAACGTAGATTATTTGTTGTTCACGAATGAATTGTGATCATGAACATGTGCAGG
The DNA here is from genome assembly GCA_009835305.1 of Ipomoea purpurea. NCBI lineage: Eukaryota > Viridiplantae > Streptophyta > Magnoliopsida > Solanales > Convolvulaceae > Ipomoea > Ipomoea purpurea. The sequence continues at coordinate 27,803 of VALG01000367.1, forward strand.
TGTTTGGTTATTAAAGGTTCACGAACGTGTTCATGAACATAAACCAACATGTTCGTGAACGCGCTTGTTAACGAACACGTTCGTAAACGTGTTCGTGAACGTTAACAAACACATTCGCGAACATGTTCGTTAACGTAAACGAACATGTTCGTGAACGTGTTCGCGAATGTTAACAAACACTAATGAACGCTTAACAAACGAACACGAACAGGATTTTCAAAAACCTTAACAAACGAACACGAATACTCCAAAATTCTTAACAAACGAACACGAATAACCTCCATTCGTTTGTGTTCAGTTCGTTAACAGCTTTACTTTCAGTACTTGTGGTAGTTTTATTATTCTCTCGTTGTTGTGCCGCACGTCAAATCCAGTAGTAGTTGCGTAAGTTGCGTAGAACTCAATTCTTGCTTCCGAACTTGAGAACCGCTGCCCCACCAAGGGCTTAATTGAATCCTCACACTCTAGAGTCCAGTACTCCGTTGAACCTGGTGAAATATTCATCAAACACCCGGTTGAACTCCTTGATGAGCCGTCATGACCTATTGAACATTGGAAATTATTTACTTAGTATATAGTAAAGTAATGTGGCACAAACATTAAAACCAACGTGCACGCTTTCAAGGTTCCTAATACTCGTTTGGCACAATCAGAACATCATGGGTTCATACACGGTCTTCACGCTAACGCAGATTGGGGCGTGTAAAATGACACAATCATTTTCTGTTCACGTGATTTTTCCTATGCACTTACCCATAGTTATTTGTGCACACAACCCACGGTAACAAGACAAATTGTGCACTTTTGTGTCGCGGTGCGGCTATTTGTTTTATTAGTGTATGTTAATTGCAGTGTGGCATAATCATTAGAACCAACGTGCACGCCCTTAAGGTTCTATTTTGTGTGTGGCTTTCACTCATATAGCCGTTGGTTGCACACACGGTAATCACGCATTCAGAGATTGGGATGGGTTGAATGATTCATTCGCACTCCGCACCATGATTTCGTGTGTGCACTCACAATGAGATCTGTGTGCACTTGGCCTAGGCTGTCCACGTCGGGTTGTGCAACCCATAGTCGCACTGTGTGCCGTTATAGCAGATTTAGTCTGTGTTCATCAAAACTGCAAATCAGGTGTATGCGCCTGGAGTAGCACGACTCTAAATGCATTTGCGCACACAGTATGATGATGAACAAGTTATCTAAGAGCATCCACATTGGTTGGGGAGAATGTGGGGATAATGTAAGAGTGATTAGGAAAGAGAGTTGGCGAGGGGAGTAGAATATTAAAAAAAAAGAAATTAAACAAACAATTAAAAAAATTAAAAAAAAAAAGTAATCAGGACGCGTCGGCGCTGCCTGACGTCCCTCGGGGCGCGTGCAGTGCACGCGCCCGGCTTTTGCCCAAGGCTGTGCGCGACTGGCCACGCCTTGCTTCTTCTCTTTCTTTTTTTTTTTTTTTTTTTTTTTTTTTTTTTTCGACATTTCCCTACATTTGCAGGGAGATTTATTTCAATTATCTCAAGTCCAACATTAGCTATATCAATAAGGAAGAATTAATGCTGAATTATCTCAACAATATCCACAAGTGTGGATGCCCTAATGGCATGGTATATACCCATCATTACGGATTCAATAACAAAAATTCAGATGTTATTATTACCTTCGTGGGATGCACATGCCCATCCTACAACAACTTATTTCACTTGTCGCTGGTCTTTCGTCTGTATTCAATGCACACAGACGCCGAGATTTCGTAACGGCGTCGGCAGATATCTTGGTAGAGTAGGCGATCGTAGAGTTTCAGACAGATTGGTTTCCTTCGTTATCTTCTCTTCTAAGATTCTTGGAGTCATATCAATATAATATTAGTTATAATTGGTGCCTAGACGAAATTACACTAGTATCCTTTTATATTAATTATGTTAAAGATTACATATAAGTGATTACTTTATCTACACCCATTGATTGAAAAAATATTAAGGGCTTGGAAGAAAATATTAAGGGCTTGGATTAGTTCTTATATTCTTACCTAACCAATGATTCTTACTTGAAGTCCCCTATTATTATGATATATATATATATATATATATAATTAATATTATTTTATATATATTTATGTTTATATATTTTTTTTTATGTGAGGATATTATATTTGTAAATTTTGACTCATATGATATTATTGTGTAATATTATTATCCTTAAACCAAACATAGATATATATTAATTAATTCATAAGTTCAATATCCTTAAAATCATATATGTAATTCTATCATTTCATAAATTACATTACCTTTTTCCTAGTAATCTTATATGCTAGGATATAATCTATAGATTCCAGTGTTCCAATACATCTAAGTTATGGTTTACTAACTTGTTTTTATTATGAAAGATGTTTACTTTGGTACCTGCCATATATGATTCGAAATCCGGGAGCTGATTAAGATACGAGATATAGGGTTTGTTCATGCCGTATGATATAGTAGATTGTTATGTTTTGAAGTTCAATTTTTATATTTTATTTTAATTTGCAAATGCAAGGGATATAGTGATACATAGAGAGGATTTTTTGTTTTTTTTTTTTTTGTTTTTTTTTTTTTTTTTTTGTTTTTTTTTTTTTTTTTTTTTTTTTTTATTTTTGTTTTTTTTTTTTTTTTTTTTTTTTTTGTGATGATGCTAAGAGATTTTTGGTTAATTTGGTACTTTACGATATTTGACCATCAATACCTTTAATTACTGTTTAAGTTCTAATGGTAATTTTTTTATAATTTCGGGGTTTATGAATAGGTTATTTGTAAACGCTAATAATTTTTGAAATCTTTCAAAATATTCAATTACTCAATATGATTGTTTATTTTGTATCTTATTTTGTTGTTTATTGTATCTTTTAATGTTGAAAGATTTTGATGCCGTTGCTCCGTGTCCTATCTTGGTGGATTTTGCAGGGACATATACAAATTGTTTGTAATTATATAACTATGTTGAGGTAGAAAGAGTATGAAGACACCAGAAAGTAATTAACAGATTGCATTTATGGAAACATAGCCTTTTATTTAGTACATGTAATGTGATGTATGGTATCAATATCACTTTACATATTATGACTAATCAATTATCTTAATTAAGGTTGTATCATAATGTTCCATAATTATATATAAGTTTGTTGTAACTACTCCCCCTTGGACATTTTATTTATACCAATATTTCTTATTGCCTCGTTATAAGAACTCACTAGAGAATTAACATCGGAGTGGGTAAGAAACCTTAATGATGAATTAAGAGTACACGGCTAATATGGGGTATTGATTGGCATTGTTGTTGCTGATCTCGGTGTCTTATATTATAAAAACCTTTACACTGAGAAACCCTGTTGGGGGTAAAAACTCTAGTAAGTGAAATGAGTATCAACGAAACCTTCTGGTTTAGGTATTATTATTCTATAATAATATATATTTCTTTGATCTTCGTGGATCAAAGTGATTATGAGTTATTATTACTTTCTGGGACAAATTTATTTGTTTTTTTAATGTTTATATTGAAATGATATTATTTTGATGTTTTTAATTTGTGTATGTATTGTTTTGTTGTTTTTTTTAATATTAGAAATGTATAAATTTGTTTTAATTTTAAATTTATTTAAATTTATATTTTTCTTTTATAAATATGTTTTTTTATTAATTTTCATTTGACATTTGAATGATTGTTTGTTTGCTCCCCTTGAAGACATATAGTTCCTTCCTATTATCTACGCATTACCAATTTTATATACTAGTACTTTCAAAGTAGATGTAGGTAAGACTTAGTGAATAAATCTGCTAGATTTTCACTTGATTGGATCTTTCGGACTCGTATTTCACCACTCTTCTGGAGTTCATGTGGGTAAAAGAATTTTGGTGTAATATGTTTGGTGAGATTACCTTTAACATATCCATTACTCATTTGTGCAACACATGTTGCATTGTCCTCATACAGGACAGTGGGATCTTTCCATTATTCATTATTCCACACGAGTCTTGAATATTGTGTATTAATGACATCAACCATACACATTCTTTGGAGGTCTCATATAAGGCAATAATCTCAGAGTGGTTTGAAGAGGTAGCTACTAATGTTTGTTTAACTGATTTCCATGAGATAGCATTACTTCCTGAAAGAAACACATATCCAGTCTGAAATCTAGCATTATGTGGATCAGACATAAAACCAGCATCCGCATATCCTACTAATGTGGTGTCTGGGTCTCTTTTAAATAGAAGGCCAAGGTCCTTTGTACCTTGCAAGTATCTGAGTATATGTTTTATGCCATTCCAATGCCTTCTGGTTGGAGCAGCACTAAAACAAGCTAGCATGTTTACTGAAAATGCAATATCAGGTCTAGTGCAGTTGGCAAGATATAGAAGTGCTCCAATGGCACTTAAGTAAGGAACTTCTGGTCCCATAATATCCTCATTATCTTCTTTAGGTTTGTATGGGTCCTTATCAACTTCAAGTGATCGGACTACCATTGGAGTACTAAGTGGATGAGACTTATCCATGTAGAATTTCTCCAATAACTTGTCTGTGTATTTGGATTGGTGTATGAATATCCCTTCAGTGAGGTGTTCGATCTGCAGGCCAAGACAGAACTTGGTTTTTCCCAAGTCTTTCATTTCGAATTCCTCCTTTAAGCACAAACATGCCCTCTTAACATCCTTGCTTGTCCCTATGATGTTTATATCATCTACATAGATGGATATAATACAGAAACCATCAGTTGATTTCTTTGTAAAGATGCAAGGACTAATATCTTTATTTTCATATCCTTGATTTAAGAGGAATTCACTCAATCGACAATACCACATTCTTCCAGATTGTTTTAAGCCACACAATGACTTTTGTAGTTTTACGCTGAACATATTTTTATTTGTATTTCCTTTTACATAAAGGATTTTGGATGCCCTCAGGTACTTTCATATATCTGTCAGCGTCTAGTGACCATATAAATATGCGGTCCACAACATCCATTAACTGCATTTCTAAATTCATTTTTACTGCCAACGATATTAGATAACGGAACGGTGTGCCATCTAAGACAGGAGAGTAAGTTTGTTCAAAATCTATTCCGGGTCTCTGTGAGAACCCCTTGAGCTACCAGTCTCGCTTTGTAAAATGACCACCTCATTTTGTTCATTCCTCTTTCGTACAAATACCCATTTGGATCCTACTGGGATCACGCCTTTAGGGGTAAGTACAGGAAACTAAACACTTTTCTTTTATTTAGCGAGTTGAGCTCAGCCTCAATTGCTTCTTTCCATTTCAACCAATCGGAGCGCTTCCAGCACTCCATTATAGTTTTTGGTTCTGGATCCAGATTATTGAAAGAAATGTGAAGAGCAATTGTAGAGGCGAATTGGTCGTTGACGATTTTTATTTTGTTTTCTGGGGTTGGATTTGAATTTCTTTTTTGAAGAGTTCAATCCATGCTTGTCCTGTTATATTTCTATTAAGATTTTCTCATTTTCAAAAAAGTTTATGGCAGATTCTATATTTACTTCAATCAAGTCTTTCTCATTTGCTATCATATCTTGGTGAAGGTGTTCCGTATTCCAGTGTTAGATTTATTTTGTAGCACGTGCATTTACACTGGGTATTTCATCTTCAAGA